>JADWOT020001856.1:0-49872 GCA_036345935.2 Taenia hydatigena | reverse complement strand
CGACACTTCGATCATTACCTCTCGTTAATTAGCAAAGCGGATTACATTTTAACCTCCATCTACACTTTAGTCTCTCATCGCCCGGTATTTAGCGACGCTGATCTACCTTAAGATGTTAACCACAACATGAAATCTGATGACTCATCAGGACTAACTCCTTCCTTCTCTACCTAACGTCGTATCAAATTAAAGATATCTGCGTAAACATTGCATGAGGGATGCGTCAGCACTTGGCTGTTGAGGGGCGATTGAGGCTACTCAGGTCATTCGCAATAGCGAAAGTTTTGTGGTCCGCTAGAGCTGCGGACCACATTGGGCGATTTTACATCAGGAATAGTCAAAAGATTAAAGGAAAGGCCATGGTGTCCACAAGGGGTGAAAAAGAGCTTCATCGTCTCAGGAATTACTCTATACACCAGTCCAGTGGGTATAGGAAGGCAGTTGTAGCTCACCTAACCCATCGTTAAACGAAGTTAACAAGCCACGTTTTTGTTCGTCCACTCTTTGACAAGTAAGAGTTGGGTCTGAGTGGGAGAAAGTGACGTTGCAAAGTAAAATTGGCATTTAAATTAGCAGCGGGATTCGCATGATCAATTTGTCATGTTTTTGTTCGACTGTGGACGCCTGCTAATTGGTGGACCTCCGCTACCCATTGCATCTGCTTTTCAGTCGAGTGTTTTTTAGGCAATTTACCAAGCAAATGCCTCCTTTTTGCAGAATACATCAACTACATTAATTGGACAGTCTCGCGGTGATTGCGATGAATTGCCTCTCGCTTATCTTCTCAATATGGAGTAACGACGTCTCCCAAATAATGCCGTCCCTTTGTGGCAAGTAGTGATTACTTATTTTAAGATACCGCCAGCATACATACATCAACTACATTAATTCGACAATCTCACGGTGGTTGCGATGAATTGCCTTTCGCTTATCTTCTCATTATAGAGTGACGATGTCTTCCAAGTAATGCCATCCCCTATTTTAAGGGACTGCCACTTTGTTTGAATAGGAGGAATTTGAGTAGCTTTGTATAGATTTGAAAACCTTGGTTGTTCTCACAACGAACGGCATTTAAGTAAAAAAGGAAAAGTCAGGAGCGTAGCTGCGTTATCCACTTAAATTTAGTCCCTTTCCACATTAACACTCTTCCTTAATTTCAGTGAGTTCTACCGACCTCCTTTTACTTTCTGTCTGCGCAACGACCCTCAAAGGTCTAAGTCGTGCCGGTGGACCATCCTACCCTCAGCTGCTCTGCACGTCGGCAACGGTCCCCTTGAATTTCGTCTTGAGGAAAGCCTGCGGGTGCTACATTTACCTCAGCATTTCACCAAAGCACGTACAGCTTTGTCTTTGAGTTACTTTTCATAAGGAAAAGTTACTTTAAGCCAGATAGTCCGGCATCATGTAACAGTTTTATCACCAACAAAAAAAAATTCGTATTTTTCCTTATTACGACGGCCCTATTTAAACAATCAATCACACGGCGAACCCCTGCAGTTGTTTGCATAAGCATTTGTGGTCTGGACTCTGATAGCCCTGACAAAGTGAATGCCACCAAATCGTTGCACCGATTTAACTCTAACGTCTCTCATCGAAAAGAGAGATCAGTCAGAAGAACCAGACAACCAAACATTCAGTCACACCGAACCGATCACCTGGTAAAACTACTACAAGCAGATTCATCTGTCGCGCAGCCAGTTGGCACAACCATCACCACTTTAATACGAACAAAGATGTTTGTGCATACAGAATGAGCGATAAAAGTCCATTGTATTGAATGGATGCTTTCGAGGAGACGTAAGCAGGAAAGCAGCATATTTGGTGAGCGATTTATCTCTAGACATCAGCGCAACTAGTCCGCTTTCCAGTCATTTAACATATCCTGACTTCAATTGTCTAGAGTCTCAAGGCCAGACAAGCGTCTACTTGCGGTAAATGAAGGGGACGAGGATGAGGCAGTGAGTGCATGAGGTCGGGCGATGTCTTACAGCAATGGGATATGGTTTCACGTGCCTTATGCCCACCCCCGTCTTCGAAGATGAGGCACTCTCTTGTACACCCTCAGAATGTTGCAGGAAGATCTAATGACTCTCCTTCTTATTTTCCTCTTTGATTGCAGAAACCCAGAGATCAACTGACTTGATAGAGGCAAAAGTGAATGCGAGAGGTTGTTTGCTGAAAGGTAATAAAAACAACGTTTTGTTGGAGAGCGACAAGCTATTGCCATTTTGAGGGCGACTAAGTTGGGTCTGTTGCAGACGCTTGAGGCTCATAGGGTAAGTACGTCGACAGCTCAACGTTGCGTTCTACCAGATGTGGGATAGATACCTCGGATGACTCACCGACTTAGTGGAATGGCGACGTGAGCTATTTAACTCCCTCCCCTTTTAACAGCTGGATGGACGTTAAGGGTCAAAGTGTTATGAAGAGGCACACTGTCAGCTAAGTTGATGAAATGAGCTGTTCGGAAGACCGGGCCGATGCTCACAAAGGGTTACCCCTAAATTTGGTCAAGAGAGGGCAAATAGACAGCATCTGAATGGCCAAATGGCTGTCGATGGATGTCTATGGGCTGAAATGCCGCTCTGATATAAAGATGGCCTTATGCGTGTATGGAGACCCATCTGCTCACTACTTAATTTAGTTAATTCTAGGATTTTTATTACACACAAAGCAGACCACAGACAGATTTTAGCAGAACCAAACGAAGGTAACACTTACCATTGGTCTTAAAAGCTTTTCCGTAATAGTATGTTGCCATTTTAATAACATGGTGAGGAGTAAGAATGATCTGTCATATGGGTGTAGTTTGGTGGAAGGCAGTAAGTAGATAGCAGCATGGATGAGTTGATTTGGCGGCGGCTAGGATTCATTGCAGTCATTTAAGAATCACTACACTTCCATCGCCACGAGGATGCTCACGGGTATCTACTGGCAGTGAGGGAGCATTTTAGCTGACTCGCTTAAACATAGCACATTTCGAGAGCTATTCTTCGGTCAGACAATGACGAAGAGTAGGTTCGACATCATACGATTTTCGTACTTCCCCATTATGCATAGCACCCAAACGGCATTGCCCTCTGTTTTGTTCTTGCAGTACAACTCAGTGAATGCAACACAGCGTCCAAGTCATATGATTACTGGCTTGATCTCTCCTACAGTGTGCAGCAATGCTAGACTTTGCAGGCATGAGTTCGATGCAACTATTAGGACAATGTAGAAACACACAAAATCCTCGTGGCCATGTGATTTTACTGGAGAAAAGTGTGGCACGATACACAGGAGAAGAAGAGCTCCGAGATGGAAACGCATGCACGTGCAGCATCTGCATCCATTGAGTGTCCTCCATCCCCATTATTCAATTAAACAAGTCAGTGGATGCACCAACACTTCTGTTCTGTAACCAAAAACATTTCAACTACGCTGCACCTGGTGCAGCACAATGACAAAGGCCTTCTTTGCTCAAATGACTGCCTCTTTTAAGGCACTTCGATGCACGCATTACTTCACAGAACACGAAGAACGTTCGATAACGGAAGGGAAGGAAGGTATAATGTGTTTGCCGACGAATTTAGTACTTAAGGTTGTGAGGGCAATTTAAAAGTGACAGACTCTGACTAGGTCATCAAGATTTCTTTGGACAAGTAAATACTCATTACAATTTTTTGCCATTTGTCGAAGAAAACAGGTCCAGAATGTACTAACAGCCTCAACAACTCTCCCCATTCCCTACACCTTTACGCCAAGCATAGTAAATCAGGCACACCTAACGTCTGTCGCATTTCATCCGCACTTGGTCTGGATGCCTTCGGTGTACAGCTACTGACTATGCTTCAGTAACCGACTTGCAACGATGCGTAGTCAAGTAGAATGAAGGTAACACTTTAAATCATCATCGTAGTCTGTTTGCACTAGTAGCCTACTGATCACTAATGGCTTACCAATGGTCAAAAATTTTCCCATCTCATAAATTATTCTCTGAATCGCGTCTACTCTAAGGCTAATTCTTCTAAAAGGCAGGGCTAAACGCACAGGCATGCAAGTCATCCCACCGGTAACTGCACGACCATGCCAACGATCCCACCCATCAAAAGCCGGCTACATTTAGCAATGATGGAACGGGTGATCCACAAGAACGCGTGATATAGTCACGTTAAAATGTCCAAAGTGTTAAGCTACGTGTTCCTCAATCGCAGTAGGTAACAGTTTGCATACCTCTAAGCCCAAATTAGTGCCTTAGAATGGTGTCATTCTTGGTGATTCTCCACAGTCTACAAACATGATCATCACAGACTTACTAGCGCACTTGAAGAAGGCAAAACACTGCTACATTGCTTGTGCTCTGGAAGCAAGCAACTCAAATCTCACTTAAATTTCTGAGTTTTCTATACTACTTGAACCGAAGCTACCATCAAACGACATGAGGTGATGAAAATCATCATTTGAAATGATGTAAAAAGATGCGGATAAAAAATTAACACAGTGCCTAGATCTCATCCAAATGCAAAGGCTGTTAGAAGGTGTTTTTTGGCAGGAGGAGGCCTTGCGTTGCCTTACCACTAATTTTTATCACCTTCTTCAAACAATATCGACTAGATGTACTGCACCAACATCCGTTTGGTCTTCAGGAGTCATTTGTAGGAAACATCTTTTTCTGCGATTGGAAAAATATAGGTGAACACCTCTAAGGCAGTGTTCGAATGATTAGTTAGGTTGACCGCCAAACACTGCAATGCCATGCTGCTTTCCATCTCGAATCTTCAGTGAACCCGTGTAGGTGACACTTATTTGGCTACCATTCACAATTCTCTAAGTTGATGCAGATGTTATCAGTTGTTTCGTCATCACAGGTGTTTGTTGCTGAGAGTCCCTAGCACCCCAACCTCCAGTTCCCATGTCACCAAGAACAGAGAAATACATTTCGATAAGTAATGCGTCCATCATCAGAATGCTGCTTTTCAAAGTTGCTTCACCACCTCACTCTCATCTAACTGCCATGCTGGAAGCTTGATGAGAAACTTCTACCTCTTGAAAACCAATTTAAACGCTTTTGGTGCAAAAGAACGGACTCAAATCTTAACCACCACATTTGCTGAGCAGATCTTTTGTGGCGTAAGAGTTGACTAAACTGCAAATGAGGCAAAAAAAGAGCAGGAGCACACAGATTCTGAGTAAGTCATGTGTGTATCACACGATGACAAGTGTTGATGGGGCTAATAATTGTATACTGTGAGGCACAGAACTTGAGTAGGACGACATTCTTTTGGCGAGTCAAAAGGCTAAAGTAAACTTGACATCATGGACTGTCCGTGCATTTGCATAGGACCAACAGCAGTGTTTAAGTCTACTACCATCCACGCCTTTGCTCCTAACTTCTTCCTTAACTTCATTTATCGGCACTGAATGAAGGAGGAACGCGGGTGAATATAATGTCGTTGACTACAGGTCCTTTTTCCAACTGAAAGCTCGTTGATGCATTTATGCTGTAAGATGTAGTGATCACTGTCTGCTTTGGGTTGGGAAGCTTGCTGCTGCTTCACCCCTTTGCATTGTTTTATGGAGTGGAGGGGGACCATCTATCTCGTAATTTAATGCCCATTTTTACGCTTTGGAGACGAAGACAAGTCGATGCAGGATGTCTGTTGTAGTACAGACTTTAGAGATCTGGTCGATTTCAGGATGCGTGTAGAATGTACAGGCATTGCCCCTAAGGTATCTTATTTATTCGAAGAAGCCCCTACAATTTTCAGCCGTTCTAGTGGCGAAAGATTTATTTGGGTTTGCTTGCTTTCGTGGTTGTTCTGTAGCAAATACATAGGAGGGAAGTGGATCTTGTAAGTACTGGAGGCTTGGTCAGAGCAGAGACCATCTCTTCCGCCTTTTGTGAGGTAGAAGGTGTTGCTTGTTCCCCTTGCTGTTGCACGATTGGTAACAAAGCTGATACGGCTAATTGCTAAGCATGCGATTTTGTCCCTCCTCTGGGTACAAATGAGCATTCCGCATTGGTGCATCTGTGCAAACAAAACAAGTGAAATAAGAACATGTGCATCTGCATGTAAGTAGATGCTGTCATTACATATATGTGTGCCAAGTGCTTATTTATGCCTTAATGTCTGCAATGAGACAAGCAAAGATATAATTATTCTGTCATACACGATAGTGGGTTCCTCAATCCCTCTAAGCGAAGCATCAGCGAACGGTCTAATCCGAAATTTCTGGCCTTTATTACCGTTAAGGAACAGATTTATTTGACCAATGGTTTGGTTAACATCTGTAGAGTGTCTTAAGGTCAAAGACGCCTCCAGAACCCTTTCAGTAAAGCGGAAATCAATGAGTCTAAATGTTGACATGATCATAACCGGCACTCCTCATTAAAAGATCAGTGCTTCAGATGCCTGCGAAGGCAAAATACTTTTCACAACTTTTCGAAGGTTACACTTGATTGCTGATCTTCATACACCCTGGAAAATGGCGTTCTCGCTCACTCGCCTGTTTTTCCTTCCTCTCCCCTTTCGATCAGGATTAGGCTCCACGCAGATTCCTTCCAGGGTGGCCCTTGCAAAATACTTACTGGATAACTACATAATGGCCGTGCCTTCTTCGCGCACTCTTTAAATTTGTGTGTCATGCTTTCCTCCCTGAAGGCCACCATTTCTCTCCTGTCTGGCTGGTAACCTCACTAGCATCCAGGAGACACGTGCGCACATTGCAAAGTTAAGATAACTGTTGGCACACATTGTAAGCAGTGCAGATTTTGTTACAGCCGAATTTCCAAATTTACGACTCTAAAATTGCATAATTTGATAACTTGTGGCACTGTTAAGTGGAAATAGAAGGCTCAACACTTCTACTCAATGATTTTGCTTAGCGAAATCAGCCAAGTCAATTGATGGCGCAGAAGCCTTGAGTGTCGAGCATCTGGTTCAAATTTCCCTTCTACTTTTTAACCGTATGTTGGCATAGTCTATACAGGTCAGTGGCATCGAGGTTGAGGCGGCAACAAGTTGCATGGATTTTGTCAATGAGAAAAACATCACTGGCGCTTATTATTAGCATCACAGCAGCTGTGACCGAACACTGAAGTGCCATGTTTTGGCATTAGCGGAGTCTACAAAACACAAGAGTAGAAGTGGTTGCATTTACTTCCATAAGGCGAAGGGACGGTAAAATGTAACGCAGTTGCTGGAGAACTTGATGATTTTTGAAGCCGACCATAAGTAAATCGCTTATAGCTGGCCCGATCTCAGTCAACTCTACCCCAGTTCACCCACCACGCAGACCTCACCAATTCGGAGGAATGGCATTAAAGCTCGGGACCACCGACGTTGTTTCTACTACACACTTTATTTTAGAGACGATATCACGATACCTAAGTGTTAGCATCTTTATTTCCCTTTCAGCCATCTTAGTAACAACTTCCACAGCTGACGGAATACGGAGGAGGTGCGGTCAGCCTGACATCAAAAACTGTCTTGAATCCAGTTCCACATGCATGTAATGAGTTTAGCTATCCTATCTTCCACCTCTGCATTGTTTGCTTCAGGAGTGAGTAGAGTGGATATCTTTTACTGATTAGGTGTTGTCCAAGTGAATCGGAGTTACAGAGAATGGAAGGCGGTTTACTTTTTAGAGGTCAATGACCCTCACTCAGTCGCTTGAATAGCGTGAATTGAATGCTAATCATTAGAAATGTGCATTGAAACAAATTCTCATTACCACCTGTTTGTTCCGTCACTCACTGGAGATATGATTTACGCACTTCAAAATTTGTTTGGACTAACAATTGAGAACGCACAGATAGAAGCTTAAATGCTTGATTTGGAAAACTGACCAAGCAGTGCGTCATATGGGTGACTTAAAATTAGGATTGCCTCATCTTCTGACCAGTTCGTTGCCAGGGCAACGGCGTTAATCTAGCTAAAGAGGAATTTCCGTACTCATTAGACAGAAATTCATTTATAATTTATGTGTATTTTTTAAAAAGATAAATAAGTCAGGGTGCAACTAAAAGGGGTTTTCGCAAATGAAATGGGGACGACGCGCTCTTTATTTCTGACAGGTTTAGCAATTTTGCAGAGCCTTATCAAAAGGCGATTTGTATAATACGATTTAATGATGGAGAACTTTGCAAATGCACACGATTGCGATAATTGTTAGGCAAGGGTTTTACAAAATGTAGATGTGCTAAAACACACAATGCTGCGTTAAAGTGATTGGCTTAACTGAGCCAAGCATGCGCTTGTTGCTTCGCGCCGATTAAACGCAGTAGGGATCGGCATGGTTGTAAAATTCATGGTCTGGCGGCGGTCGACCAATCACTGCCTTCTGACTTGGGATCGCATCCAAAAGTTTAAGTCCAGTTTAAAATATTCATGCGACAAAGATACAAAGTGGAAGGCTATTCTGCTTTACTCTACGCAGAAGTCAGTGCAAGCACAATGGATAGCAGATTAGCTAGAATGGTCCATTCCAGTAAATAGCCTTTTATAAAATCACAATTAAAGGACGACAGGGGCAATCATTTTCGATGAAAATAGAACCGATGAGCTTTCAATGTATAATTTTGTTACTTAAAGTAAAATGCAAATCTGTGGCCCGTGAAGACGGTACAAATGTTAAAAGTGCTAAATTACGAGCTCTTCGATCCCAGTAGGCAACGGTTCGCACACACCCACGCCCAAATTAGAACCTTAGAATGGCATCATTCTTGGTGGACTTTTACAGTCTGCAAATATGGTCTATATACCATCGCTAAATTGCTTGTGCTCTTGAAGCAAGCAGCCCGAAATCCATTGCCGTAATTTCCATCACACTTCGAGTTCTCAGATCTCGATACCGCTTCAACCCACGCTATCATCACACGACATGAGGTGATGAGGAATTTCGCTTAAAGGATATGAAGGATTAAGGATGAAAAATTAACGCGGTGTCTAGATCCTATCCGAACGCAAAGGCTGAAAGAAGGTGATTTTTGTGGGAGGAGGTCTTGCGCCGCCATGCATCAAGTATTCATACTTTCTCCAAATATTACCGACTAGATGTATTTCAGCAACAAATGCTTGCTCTAAATCTACATCTACATCAGCGATTGGAAAAAAAGGAAGTGCAGACTATCGAGGCAGTGGCTGAATGATTTATGAGTCTGACCATCAAACACTGCATTGCAAAACTGCTTCTCACCACAAGTCGGTCACTCATTTGGCAAGCAATCGGAAATGCAATAGAAGAAAAGGCAGTTATGATGGATTTGAAAGCATATTTTTTTACTATCCTACATGTGTGACACTTATTCGGCGAGCTTTCACAATGCTCCCAATTGATGCAAGTGTTAGCGGTTGATTCGTCATCACAGTTATTTGTTGCTGAGAGTCCTTAGCACTCCAACATCCGATTCTCATGCTGCCAAAAATAAGGAAATTCAACTTGTCAACTAGTGTATCCGTCATGAGAATGTTACTTTTCAAGTTGCTTCTCCATCGCACTCGTATCCAATCACCATAGCGGAAAAGGAATCAAGATTTGACAATCTAGGTAATGCGGAGCATTTTAAAGCACACAAGTATCAACAGTCCTTTGTATTGTCTTCCGCCTCCGTTACACGCGCAATGATGCACGAGTGTCAGCTGACACCACGAACCACCGATCGAGTGAAAAACAAATCATACGGCATTCTCTCGCCTTCTACCATTCATCTTGCTTCCCAAGTTATCGTCGTTTCCACCACCCAATTCTTCATCTGTGCCTCAGTACCCTTTCGTTAGTTACTCACCTTTGGTATACCTCTCAGCCTCCATCGCCACTGCTTCCTTCTCAATCTCTCTGATATTCCAACCGCACACTTCACCGTTTTAACGTCAAAAGACCAGAAGAGATTAATAGCATAAAAATTATGGGTAATTTATGCCACTAGCTTTCTCTCCTCCTCCCCTGCTTTACCTTTCCTTCCTTCCCCCTATCCCTATTTCCGTCACAACCAGTATCCTCGTGTGTTTCACTCATCGAGGTAGAACTATGAGTAGTGTCTTCGAGTGTGGCGTTCAATAAAAACTCATTTTCCCTCCACAAAATTGATTTCTGCATACGTCACTCGAACACATGGCTAGGAAAGTGGGAAAATCGAGAAATTTACGAAACATGCAGAAGAAAGAAGAAAGGAAATAAGAAATTCAGTGCCCCAGCACTGTGCAGAGACATCCCATGTTGACCTTTCCCATCCTTTCCTCTACTTACTCTCCGAAAACCTCTCGCTTTTGTCTCGCACCCAGTCATTCTTTGGTCGCTTTTGGCCGAAAAATCATGTTGCTCTGCCTAGGTTGGTGAGGTTTGCTCATCGCCATTCCACTCCTTGGTGCAAGACAACAACAGGTCTTTGCATGAGATTGGAGTAACCGGCAGAAACGCACCTTCGCTCAAGCCATAGTAATCGCAAGGGGTGAGTTTCCAATGCAAAATAGGCGTTTTCTGAAGAAAACTGAGGACGAGCAGACGCAAGGAGGCAGCGCATTCAAGTCAAAGCACATTAGTATCGGCGGTTCTTCTCAATCTCTTCCTCCTCCTTTGTATGCAATACGATGCACGCAACTTAATCAAGTCACGAAAGCACAAAAGTGAGTGACGCCTATTCCCTCAAAACCACCTACAGGTGATACTGTCTGAAGTTTACGCCAGACGGCACTAGGCGACACCACACACACGTGCTGCAATTGGACAAATAAGGTAAGAAGCTGAATTGTAGGAATTATTCACTCCTCTTTTCCGTATGTATTTTTATGCGAGGAGCACAGTTGGTATGACATTAGGTAAGACGCAATACCTGTAAGTGCCTAGAGCGCAGTATGCGAAAAAGGAGACACTCACCGAAGATGCGTTGGAGTGGCAATGCGAAAAGGAGGCGTAGACAAGAGCTCCTCTCCATCAATTCTCAAGACGTCATCAGGTCTACTTCTAGTCAGCGTGCCTTGATTTCTAATGTCTGAGCGGTGGAAAGAGAGCACTACAACTCTCCTTGAAATGAGTTGTGTCGAGTTGATTAAGTGGGTCAATTTAAATGGCCTTACTCGAGATTGTCATAATTTAGCCTTAGTCGCTAATCTCGCCTATTCCGACTCAGTCCAAAGTAGTTAAGCCTAGACGTGAGTACCGCGCTACAGTTCATCCGCGGTAAGACATGAATATTGAGTAAGTTGTTGTACACCAGCAGGTCTTTTGATGCTGCTGCTGCTGCTTATTTCGGGATTTGAGAAGTATGAAGTAAGTGCAGCACAGCGAGCGTAGTGCAGGATTGAATATTGCCTTAAGAAATCGGCAATTCACCTCTAAAGATCGCTACTGGATTAACAAAGAGGCTTTCCTGATGCTAACGGCAATGACCGTCCATTCGCCATCGGCAGGAGCAAAGTAATAAGAATTTTAAGCTGAAAGAGACAAAAGAATGGTTGAGATTAGGGCAAAGAGGTAAGAAGTCGTGCGTATGGAACTGTGACGCAGCGTCCTTCATTTCTTTCTTAGTTTCCCCCATTCTTTTCTACACTAATACATTTGCCTACTCATCTAGCTATGTGAGTAAACGACAAAGGAACTGGCTTGAGAAAAATTATCTGGCTAGTCATAGCCCCATTTTCTGTGATTTATATCGGACATTAGATGTGACATTATTGAAACGACTCACACAAACGAAGTAAAGGATGAGAGCAGCATACGAATGGATCTTGAATAAAAGGAAAAAGAAAGTAGGAACAGGTATGGAAAGAGCAAATTACCCGCATAATGCTATTAATGGGAAAGGAAGACAAGTGTTTGGGAAGCATGAAATATCTTCCTGCTCTCTCAAACAATCTATTCTTAACACTCCACTGCCTGATTTGCTCTAGTCGACTTGACTTCCTTCGTTCCATATTCTCACACAGCCGCATCGTCACTGCTCAAATCCAAACATTTTCATTCTTGCCCTGGGTGCACAAATCCCTTCCTACTTTCAAATTTTCCTTTGCTTCCGTATTCTCTCAACTCCCTTTGCCAATGTAAACAATTTGCATTCTGGCTACACCTAAATTGCCAGATTTTATAACGAAAAATGTTGCATGATTTTACAAAGGAAGTAAGCTGCCAAATCTCGACTCTAAGCAACGCTCGACCAAAAGAGGTTGAAGAGAGTGCATTTCTAGAGTCGTAGTGTCCCAGCTTTCCTTGACGCAGTAGACACCCTACACATCAGCCACACCTACTTTGTCCGAGTTTAAAACGAGAACTGCTGTAACTTCCTTTGCCAAAGCGGAATCCCTACTTATCAGACGCGCCAAAATTAATTGATTTATGAAAAAGAACTGCCGCAAGCAACTAACGAAGGAAGCAGAATGCTGAGTTTCAGTTCTAACCCCATTGAAAGCGATTGCAGAATAAAATGGGCATATAACTTTTAACTTTTATCATTTCTGGTAGCATAGGTACCCAATCGTTAGGGCCTACGTTATCAATCATCCGTGTCAAACTAGGCGCTTAATCATCGACCAAACCTTTCTTTTTACAATTTGATAGGAGAATTGCCGCAAGTAACTACTATATGGTCTAAGCTGCTAGATCATAATTCTAATCGAATCTGGATCTAAACAAACAGAATATAACGCAGCTTTGATTTCATGCCGTCTCATCCTGTCCTAGTAATTACATTTCATTATTCAAATCAACCTAAACCTATCACAACCTAGCTTGAGCCACCCGCCCCTAGCACAAGTGGTGTGCAAAACACTTTTATTTAATGATTCGGTCGTAGCAAAATGCGGCCGCTGCACTCCCACCACAATCTGGAGACTCTTGTGGCACATCGCAGTGGACCACCTCACCTCACACACCTCAGACACGTCGATCAAAAGGCAGACTTATCTGTAGCGTCCCGAGGCTCCCTCGAAGGCAAAAGAAGGCAAGATGCTAGGGTAGAATATATATATTCAACGGACAGAGGGAATTAGGCTCCTGGCATGGCCCGGAGGCCAGTCCACGCAGCTAGCGCAGTACGACCACCTCTGTCACCTTGACCGAAACCGGTAGTTCCAACAAACAAAGTACCACAATCACCATCTGCGCAGACTCACTCAATACCCATGTCCCTTTGTTTGCGAAGAAACAAATACAAATGAGTAACATTTTTAAATTTGCTAACGATGGAAAATGAACAGGAATGCACAACACTGTTGAGACATCATCACAACTTGGGGAGGGGGATATAGGCGTCAGGAACAATGATGACTAAGGATCTGCAGGGTTTTGTGCTGTTCCACATTAAAGTGCTGCCAGAAGACACATCAAATCACACTAATGTCTCCTTTACCTCTTGATGCGCGGTCTTCATAGTCTTCACGATGATAGCGGTGTTTCTACACCGCTTTGGGCAGCAAACCTCTCCTCAGCATTTTAATCTACACACCATCGACATTTGAATCTGCGAAACGAAAACGTCAAGCATGAATTTGGAAAAGCTTCGATAAATAAGGAAATAATGCCCGAAACAGAGGTGATGGCTTTAAATTCCCATGAGCATTCATAATGCAGCGGTATCACGCGAAACAGTAAGGGATAGGTCACGCTATACAAGGAATAGTCATCATTCATCAAGAATAGTACAGACCAGCTTCCGTGCCTGTGAATACCAAGGTGCGGTGATCGACAAAGTTTCTTGTGAAAGGAGGCGTCTACAATCTTAGTTACCCGCACCAGCAGGAGGCGTCAACCTAGTCAGCAATTGGACACTTTAAATGTGCAGACGTCCGTCGGTCAGTGGCTATCCCGAAAATGTTGGTTTTTAGTTCACCCGCATAGTGGCAATTCCTGAGACCCTTTATTTGTTGGGCAAAATTCACAATTTCCAGTGTATGCTTGACACAACTACTCAATGCCTTCAGGTGCACTCGTCTTACTGCATGAAGACAAACGCTGGATTCGTAGATTGTGAAAAATACTACACATCCTACATCTGTCTATGATCTAAGACGAAGTTGCAAGTGGGAGTGAAAATGGCAGGGATTATTATAAGAAAAGATGGTACACATCGAGGGCTCAACCAAGGAATCGAACAAGGAACAACCATTACAAACAAAGCTTGCATTATCTGCTTATCGGTTTCTCCACTTTAGGAATGGCAAACCCTTATAGGCCCAAGGCAAAGGTAGCACGGAAATAAGGAATGCACAACAAAACTTCGGTCTGGATCGACAAAAATCGCCTAATTTCGACTACTAAAGCTAAAGAGCGATCAGATCTTGAACCTACAGATAAATCAATGACGCGCTCGGGAGTAGGGAAAATAAAACTGCGTTAAAATTTCTTGCCTAACGAAATAACTAAAACAAATTGCTGCTTTTCCCTGCATACCTTCACAAAGGTAGAATTTCGCACCAACGAAGTAAAGCTCTTAGGGATCAACGAGCAAATATATCATCACCTGCGTAAGCCTGTTCAATTCTCACGTTCCTCTGTTTGCGAAGAAACACATACAAATGAGCAACATCTAAAAATTTACTAATGATGGAGAATTCACAGGAATATACAACACTGTGGAGACATCATCACAGCTTCAGGGGGAGATGTAGGCATCAGGAACGGTAAGGAATCAGAATTTAGAGTTTTGTGCTGTTCCACACTAAAGTGCTGCCAGGAGACGCAATTAACCATTCCAGTGTCCCCACTCCCTCTTGATGCACGAACTTCATGGATTTAACGATAGTAGCGGTGTTTCAACAGGGACAAATTGCACGCGATCCCTCTTTGGATAGCGAACTTCTCGTCCGCAGAACGGAAACAGCAAGCATGAATTTGGGAAAGCCTCCATCAATATAAAGGAAATAAGGTCTAATCAGACGCGTCAGTTTTGCACAATTGCTTGAGCAACTATGATGCAACGGCATCACGTGAAGTAGTAAGATCTGGCCCACGCTACACACGAAACAGACATCATTTATCAATAATGGCACAGACCAGCGTCAGTGCCTGTGCGTAGCAAAGTGCAGTGACGAACCAAGTTTCTTGTGATAGGAGACGTCTACAATCGAGACATCAACCTAGTCAGCAATTAGAAACCTGAGTGGTGTAGACGTCGATCGGCCAGTAGCGGTAACACCAATGTTGGTTTTCAGCTCACCACACGGCGGTGATTACCGAGACCCTTTATTTTTTATTTAAACTTGCAAGTTTCCTGTGTGGGCTTGACACATTGCAGTTTGATGTAAGATTGTGCGGGAGACAAATGCATTCAGACTAGTGGTTCCGGCGAATTAAGCCCAAAATTCTCCTCTAAGTTCGAAAGTAATGTAGAGTAGGGGATGGAGGGAAAGAGGAATCACCTTTATGACTAACCTTTCATGCAAGTCAGGATCAGCCTCTGAGTAGTACACACTGAGCTCGGTTCAGTTCAACCACACCAAAACGTCCCTTCCACCTCCACCCAGCCACTAAATCCACCTCACAACTACTCAGTGCCCACTGTGCCCGACTAGAGGCACATCAAAGGCTGGTTTTTTAAAAAACCGGGATTGATGCGATAGGCATGGAGCTGTCTCTTGTATACGCCGCACTACAATTGTGCTGCGGCCTGATCGTCGTCGGCTTGAGTTTAGCCAAGATCAAATGTCGACCACAAACACTCGTCTTACTGCTCCATATGAAGACAAACGCTGGCGACCGTGGGACGGATTCATAGGTCGTGAAAAATACTACACATGCTAAACCTGTATACGACCTAGGAGGCCATTCTCTCGTAAAAAGAAGTTGCAAGTGGGAGTGAAAATCACAGGGATCACTATGGGAAAAACCTGTACACATCGAAGAGTCGCCCAGGGAATAGGACAAGGAACATCTATTACAAATAAGGCGTATAAGGCCTACTCGAAAGTACACCCTTTTAAGAATGGCAAGCAATTAGAAGCACAAGGCAAAGGCAGCACAGGAAAAGAGAATTCACAACAGAACGTGAAGCTGGATTGACAAAAACTGCTTAATTTCGGAGGTTAAAAGCTAAAAAGAGATAAAGAATAAAATTTGAACCTGCTAATGAGTTAGTTACAAGTTTGGAGACGGAAAATAAGGGAGCTACGTTAAAGGTGCTTGCCAAGCCAAATGACAGAAATAAAGTACCTGGTTGTTCCTTTTATATCCTTAGAAAGGTAAAATTTCACACGAACGAAAAAAAGGTCGTAGCGATCAAATGAAACAATGCAAGAAGGCGGTCCAGCACAACCATTGTAAAACTTACAATTTCATAAATGAAGTCAACCTACTTAGCATTACACACAATAGTTGAATCCGAGACACGAAAACCCTAACGTTCTACCACGAGTCTGTAAATGGATTGATGTCTACCCTTCGCAAGCGAAAAAAAAGCAAAAGACACTCCACCTTGCTAAACAATCGCCTTTTTACTACTTTTCAAAAACGTTAGGTTTTACGAGAAAATTGCGAAAATAGAATCAGCGAAAAGATAGTGCCAACCGAATAACGGGAATAACGAGTTGTTACCTTTCAAACAAAAACCTCAAAATTACCTAAAAAAGGCCCTACTTAACCAAAATCTTACAAAACGCTAAGCATGGCCAAATGGAAAATGTATGAAAAGTGCAGAAAAAAGCACAGTTGAATCGTTGATTATTTTAATGATAATAAGAGAGGTTTCTATGCTAAACGAAAGGAGTAACATCATGTCTACCATCAAAAAAACAAGAACGATGGCGCAGTGGGAAGAAGCGATAGCGCAAAGGCCAATTGTAAAAACACGACGCGTCAAGCACTCGACGATGCGTCTCATGCCTATTGTGATGAATGAGTCCTGCAACCCTGTGGATAGACACTGACCGGTTAATAGTGCGACCCCTAAGAGAGATGCAGACTAACAATGTGTGGATGGGTCCGAATCGATAGGCACAACCATGACGTTGAGGCACGCAGCTTTTTCGCATGCGTTTGATGATTTTGAACAACCAACCAGCTAATATTATCCTGTGCGACCCCCTACCTGAAGACAAAGTCTTGTGTAGTAGATACCATACTTACTCGTTAGAGTAGTTATTATTGTAGGAAAACGGATTCAGGAGCACGCGAAAGGCCATCGGCACAGCTCTGCACTGACGTGACTTACTTCAATTCGATGTCCATGGGTGCCTAGTGTGGCCTAGGCTAGCCTTTCAGCATTGCTGCATCTCATCTTCGGCAGCACCTGCATTCTTGCAGCCACAGTACTTGACAACTGCCCACCTCCCTTACCTTCAAGCGGCTAATTGAGTAATCTACCAACGTAAAATTGGTGTTTTCACCTCCCCCAGTAGCTTTGCATTCGCCTGACTAAAGTGCATCCTAACATCTTAGCCATTCAAGATTACTCATTGTCCACTATTTGAATCCTTTCTGTGAACACCGGAGACAGGTCTGTTCCGGCTAGCCTCATATATCCACCTCATGCTGCCCAAACTGACCCTCCACACGTTTTGCAGGTCGAGAAAGAGACAGGTGAACAGATCGATAGTCGAGAAAATCGGCTGATAGGCAGGCATGTAGGCGAGTCGACAGATGAAGGGATTGAGATATACGGAATGACGCAAAAGGTCATTAGACAGCCAACACTAGCTTTACCGCCTCACCTGCCCTCTACCTCTGCATCTCTAACAATTGACCAAGCATCTGAGTAAAAAAGGAACAGGGGCGCAAATAAATAATAAAATAATTCCAGCAATTCGCAAAGTAATCGTCTCAAAACAACACCCATAATTGGTTAATGGTGGAAAGGGATATCATGAGTAGAGAGAAAGGCGGGGACAAGACGCTACTTGCGATGACTGCCGTATCCAGGTTTCCAACACTGCCACAAATAAAGCACTCATGAGACAGACACAAAGCCGACTAATGTCGCACAACTAGGGTGCAAATTCCACCACACCCGGCCTTTGTCCATGTCTACGCAGGATTTGTCAGCTCAACATCAGACGTCGCATTAAAAAAGGAACGAGACAGACGCCCCATATCGTCAAGCTCTTGAGTACAGGGTTGCCTCTATACCTTGGACATGTCAACGCCGATGACACTTCCCCTCCTCCCCACATTACTTAGTGCACTTATAGTTCCACCGCATCAAACACACGCATGACAGCACCCAAAGACAATCGATACCATTGGCAATAGACCAGCCAATGTGTGTGTGCGTGCATGCTTAAAACGGTAGAACAAGTACTATGTGTAAATAAGGCAGCTTGACATAACAAGGCATTCCATTTCTTTCCACTATGAGCAAATTCCACCTTAATCGTTGATAGCAGCAACAACGAGATCATAAAAAAAAGCAATGCTTCGCATACACTCGGAACAAGGGCATCACGAAGGTGTTAATTTTAGCATCTCCAACAGTCAAATCTTCTGACGCAGACAAAGCGATTCCAGCACGATTAATCACATCAAGCAGGATTGTATAAGCATTCCAACGCCACATCTCATGCCGCTAGAGTAAAGCAGGTCAAGCAAACCAGGCAGGCAGGTCGTCCATAGACAGCGAAATGAACAGATCACCTCACCGTCGCCTCTCTATCCACCCACACATCCACCAGCCAATTAACCCAATCAACAGATAAGTGAAAAGCGCGTAAGTAAAGAAACAGATGAAGCTAAACGTTTGTCAGTGCACATTTGCCTGTGTCTTGAGGGACGCCCACCGACTATTAGCCGTCAAGAATATTAACCTAGCCAACCTAAGGCAGACGCCAAACCTCCGCGTTCACCTGTATCCGCGGCCCTTCAGCCAACTATTAGCCCCAAAGAAAAACTGCCAAAGCCAAGGCCAATTACTACTATGAATAAGGAGAGGGTGAAGGTTACACTGGAACTACTACATTGTTACAGGAGGAGGAGTGAATGAACCAAGGCAATCAGCGTGCTGCCTTCCAGGTCATCTCCGTGACAATACATTTCCAATACACACTTCATTCATAAGCATTTCGGGCAGGCATCCCGGGACACACGCTTTGACAATAGTAAAGGCACGCAGCCCGGTGCTTTACACAAAGAACACTAATCGGGCAGATTCAAATGACATCAGCAGAAGGAACCCGCGAAATTGATTGACATTCAGCGCAACCGGAGTGTGCCCAAAAATGCGCATTCAATTACAAGATGGTCCTTTTCAAGCCTGCTAAACAATAAAAAGTAGAGCAGCAGCAAGCTTTACAACCACAAGTAAATTAATTTGAATCGACTCACTTGATACACCTGTGCGTAGTGTCCATGGTACTGTTCCGAATGTAGACGAGCACTTATTTGGAACTGACAATTCCAGCCCATTGCAGATGCCCACACGTGCAATGAAACAAACTGCCATGTTCTGCCCATCAGCATCCAGCACACTCAATTCGATAACTACAAATTTACTACACTTGGTGATAAACACAAAAAAACTTGTCCCAGTCAAAATTCTCAAAAAGCACATGCATATTCATTGAAACACGCCAAACACAACCTTTTCCGGCCAGATTAGAATAAAAAAAACGAGTAACAGACGAAAGCACGCCATCTAGCCTTCCAAACGGAAGGCGATAACAAGATGCGCACAGTGAACAAATTCAGCCAGTGGCATTACCAGATGCCAGTGAGCACAAAAGTGAGAACTGCCAACAATCAAAGTAAACCAGTGCTGAGTGAAAGCACCTAAACAACTGGTGGCAGCAAACAAGTGTAACACGTGGAAAATGAGAAAATAAGAAGAGACATTTAGCCCTAAACCAGCCCTGGATTCCCATAGAACAGACTACAGCTGTGGCCAGTGCAAAAAACCACACCTCGCGCTCAGGTGTAACGCCTCATCAAAGTTGACAAAACGGCAAATATTATGCGTAAATAGGGACTTTTCGAATGTACATAAACGTGCATTAGTACGCACCCCTTAATCGAAGAGTCACTTCTTCCATGCATCCACAATTATTACACTCATTAGAGCGGCTCTTTTTGCCTACCGTTTCAAAGCACAGGAGTCACAACACGGCACCGCTTGCACCCCACTTCGTGGTAGGCTTCCAAAAGTTTCGACAAAATTCCATCAGCGAACGCTAATTGCCAGAATGCCCTTCAGCGGCAGCACGGCCCCGACGAAGCACTTGTCCTTTGCAGACTCGGAAGAAAAACTGCTAATGTGATGCTCCATTTGTTCAGTCGTCCCATTTTGAGCGATAAAATGCAATGTTTGCATACACCCGTCACCTGAGTCACCAAATACTCCATTTTAAGAACGTCCTCGAATAGGCAGGAACGAATTCGAACTTAAACAATGTAAAAAAGAGAAGGACAAAGTTGTACACTCAATTTCAAAAATCACTTTTAGTCAAGAGCTTTGAGCATCATCTTGCACCATTGCCATTCCCACAAACTAAGTTGCGTAGGTCCGGTCATCGACCTCGCCGATTTTCGATGATGTCTGCCAGTCCTTCCATGCATCCACAAAGGATCCGTCTAAACTTATCTACGTCTTATTAATAGAAGTAGAAACCCTGACTTTGTCTGCTTGATCCTAATCCAAGCTCTAGCAGAAGGGGGAATTCGAAGGTCGGTGGGTGGGTATAGGCAAATACATTCCGGCAGTCGGCAGACCCATCCTTAGGGAGGGAGCGGCGGCTCGGACACAGCATCCCTTTTAGTGTGTCGGTCTTAAAACAAACAGCGAGACCGATGCATGAAGGAGGTTCCGATGAGTGCTAACCCTTTAAATGAAAGGCAACAGGAGAGCTGTTAGAAATGCCCACAGTATCAGAGGCCATCTTGAATGGCGATTTACCATAGCAAGATACCGCATCTTTACCCGAAAAGAGGCACTTCTAATTAGCCAAGGGGTCCGATTCGTATACACTTTGTTCTAATAAAAGCTCCACCATTCTTGCCGCACCAAGACAGAAGAAAACGCCTTTAGGCATAATTTCCAAATGGCGCGGCTATAATTGTCTAGCGAAAATGGAGGCTGCAGTAGACAATTTTCCACTCAATTAAACAGTGCGATTGAAGCCAAACCTCTGCTTCTACATAAGATGAGCAATTACTTGATAAATAGGGAGGACAACAAGACATCCAATTGGTTCCACCACAATTATCAAAGTGAATTTAATGTAGCAAAAACTTGTGGAGGAAAACCACATTAAACCTGGATAGACAACAAAGCGCCAATGAGACAGGGCAGCTTGAATCTGCTTATCAACACAAATGGTCAAAAGTTCAAAAGCCTGTACTTTTCGTCTAGTAATCCAATCAAAACAGGAGTGCAGAGGCATAAACCTTGAATAATCGTGAGGATGATGATGATGACAACGAAGAAGAATGACATGTCAAAGAGGATCCGCAGCGCTTCATGTGCATCACCGTCGGGCGGTTCAATCTTATCGCCAATTCCGCCATCCGCTCGTAGACCCGTGTGGGGGTGGAAGACAAAACACTGGAGAGCGGGAAAAGGGAGAGAGCAAATAGCGTCTGTTTGCTGAAAAATACAAGAAACGAGAAGTGTGGTGATGAAATTACTTACAGTCAACATGTTGTTGCACTTTTATTCCTTCTCTACGTCCTCCTCTTTAGTGTAGAATTTGCGCAATTGAACCCAGTGACAGTGTAAAGGTAGATCACAGCTAAATTTAACATGACTGCCAGTACGAGTTGAAATAGACAGGCGCTTGTTAAGTTAACAGCCGTATAAGTCAGGAGTTCTTAGAAAGGTCCAGAAGGATAAAAGTAGTGGGCAGCTGCTCAATCGCTTTCACAGACTCTCAGACCCGGCATTTCGCCGTCAGCAGGTTACCGGCGAACTAAGTTTTAAGGGCGTTTGTTATCTTGACACGAACCTCCCAGGTCTGTGGACCGAAGTCTACCTCTATCAGCCAATGGAAGCATCAATTCTAGTTTGTGACTACCGCTGCTATGCTCCAAATGCTAAAGCCTCAAACTCAGACATTTAGCTTCGCGCTTAGCAAACGACCCAACTCATGCCGGTCAAAGTCACACCCCTGCGGCTGGATTTGCATTACCATGTGATGCCCCAATCACGTTAGGTTGGTAAACCAGTTTTGAGTAAAAACCTCACGTTAGTCCTGGGTCATCATCTACTACATCCACAACCCCGTAAAAGTGGGGCAACAGGTTCGGACAGGGTATCACGTGGCCATTACACCTGAGGTGATAAGGTCAATAAACACAAACGCGGTCGCAACCGCCACGTTCATATGATGAAAGGCCAAAGTATCGCGGCTTCTGATTACAAGTGACAAATAAAGCGAAGCATGGCTGGGTTAAAATCTCGTAGACAGGCGCACTGGGAGGCTTAAGAATGCGTTAAACAACTACAATTCCTTTAAACAGTAATTTAAAAATGGCTCTTTAAGTGAGTTTGACTATGTCAATGACTACTCAAGTGAAGTAAGGCCATCCAATGTTGGCGTATCGAAACGATTAAGCCTGATAGTCAATCTAAACACCTCAAAGGGTTGGAATTCCACTAACTTAGTCACGCCAAATGCTGATCTCAGCGCTACTCCTCCACATTCGCAAAATTTGATGCGAACAGACTCAATCAACCTAACCCTTCTCCATTGCTATTAAGATGAAGGCGTGGCGTTGCTAAGAAAGCAAATATCCCCTTCGCCTGAAGCGTATGCTGAAATGAACTTCTATTGCTGCAACTTTGCTCTTGCATCCTTAGAGTGATCGATTCAAGCCGGTTCCAGAGTCCTTCAATTGCATCCTTGCGTGAACTCGGTTAGTAAGGAAAATGAAAGCGAAACAACAATTCGTCACAAAAGTTCAGACATCTACAAGATCCGAAAGAAATATTTTAAGAGGATGGACATGGTTTGATCCTTACAACTCGGTGTCATTTAATCAATAATGCAATGATCTAGGCACCGCAATGGAAGTTCTTATTTGACAGAACTTAGTTGCCTCTCTACACATGCGTTGACGTCGTTGTTCACTTTAACGTCATTGGCATCAGTGAAAGCAACTAAAATGGGTTCGAACTTGAGAATTTTAAGCGTTCTTCTACGTGGGTGGATAAAAAGGCAATGGTGCGAACGCGAACCTGCCTCCCGTGTGTGTTTGTCCAAAAAGACATGTTGTGGTCACCTAATAAGCCTTGCACAAATGCATCGCTGGTGAATTGAAGGTAAACGATGCCAAATAATCACCTCATCTTCAGTCCTATCAAGACCCTTTTAGAGTCGTTAGCCGTCACATACGCGAAACCTTCAGCAGGATTTCTACAGCTAAAATGGCAATCCCAGTTTACCATATTGCTAAAAGGTCTACTTGATTACTTCATGGTGCTGCCTCATCAATGGATGTCAAGCCAGAGCTGGCAAATGTTTTAACAGCTGAGGTGAGTTTATCATAATTGCAGAATGTGATTGCAGCACCAAGCTACCAACTTACCTCAGCTCCATTCGAAGATGATTAGGAAAGGCCGCACACAAAAAGTGAGCGATATGCTCTTGCTGCATTTTCTAGCTGCAAAACAAATTGTTCTTTCTGACTCATAAGAAAGCAACAGCGATCTTGAAAAGGAAGAGGAGAACAAGTGGGTTGTATTAGCAAGAGCATTTATAAAAGGCGATGACGATGACACTTTGGATTTATTTTCGAATAGGCTGTATCCTTTCGAATGGATCATTGTCCAATGTGAACATTGCCATCATCCGATAGCAGTGGATTTTAACTGCCATCACAAATGCTCTTCAAGCACTTTGTGATCCAATCCTTCCCAACACTTTTCCCCATTCAGTAATTCATTCACACTTTCTTTGATAACTTACAGGGTCTTCTGTGTTTGGTCACCCTTCGTGCTTCGTAGACCTCTGCAGAAGGACAAAAGTTAAAGCAAAATTATGATACCAAGCAGAGGTGCCCTCAATCAGCCAACATGCCATAAAGCTTGTAGGTACATGTGGTGCTCTACTTTGTTTAGTCGTACATGTTGGAAGTCTAGATGCTTCCAGACGCGAGCAGATTAGACGCTGTATGCGAGCTGCAAATAGCGAGAATGTACTTGTGTTCTGTGCAGCATCATTGCGTGGGTTGGATTGCAGAGCAGTGCGGAGGTGTGAATGGGTGTCGAATGCAAAGGCCCGATGCTGAACAAAAAATTAAAAGCCTTGCCATCTGAAGACGAGAAAGCAGGAGAATTTGAGTGCAACTGCAGTGAGGAAACATGCATCAGTGACAATACAATAGAGAGGAGACCTTTGGAATCGGCTTATGTCGTGCTGACGGAGTCGCCAGTCGCCTCAGCTGTATATTGACCCTTCGTTCCCAGCAGTTGTCAACAGTGGCAGAACACCAACTCCACTTGCACTCCATCCTTCCATTTACTCCAGCAGTCGCAGTTTCCACGGTAGCAGGTCTGCTAGCCACGAGCCTCACTACTCCACGCCTCCTGGCTATTCTTCTGCGCAAAGACAGAGTTTGAGATACCATGGCATGGTGATAGAAGACGTGTGCAGTTGCAGATCCCTACTCAACAACCGCAGCCCACAGATGGCTGGTATGGCAGAAATGTTGGATAGTTGAGACATCCTAAACCACGGACTCAGTGACTACCTCATACAAAGGGCAAAAGCGGTCCATAACTTCATTGCAGAACCGTGTTGTTCATCAAGGACGGTGTGCTTCTTTATAGACCTTCATAGCCTGATCACGCCAATAGTCTGCGTGAGAACCTGAGTCCCGTTCTCCAGATGTCAATAAAGGAGCACACGAGGATCGGATTTCATCACATTGCTCCTATGAGCGTGAATGCGAGTTGTTAGCATTGTCTTCGGTTGTCACTCAGTAAGGGGGTTTGGTTTTTAAAACAGCCAACATTTCTTGTGCCCATCATCTGTGTCACATTTTGGCATGGCTATTGACCTTGGTTTGAACCTTACCACTGAATGAGCTACAGGTCAGAGTGAAGGCAAACGAAAGAATGGTATGATGATCGGGACCTCGGTTCCAACGAATCCAAGTGAGACGCTCAATGTAGCAGCTGCAAAGAGGACTGTTAAACACGCTCATAACAAGCATCTGTCTGGCGGGAATTTTTCACCACATTGTCTCTTTCATACAATGATGACGCCAATCAAGACTAATAATTTATACCAGCTCTATCTATGCTCTTAAATCCAAAAAAAATTTACTTTTATCAATTTTTTTGTTGTAACCCTTTGGCTAATCAGCTTAGACGGTAGAAAATGGAACTTAGACTTCACGACAGCTAAATATGACACAGGACCTACATGCGCCACAATTCTGATTATTTGCGCAGGGGTATAATATCCGCTTCCTTGTGAACATAATCACTTTCAAAAGAAATGAAACAAAGTAAGTCTTGAGTACCTATTGGCTAAGTTGGGGATGACAGTCTATGCGATGGATACAAATCTTAAATCACAATAAGGCCCCATTAATTGAACTAATCTCATTCCTCTCTTCTGTCTCATAGTCCTTTCCCTTGGCTTAGAAAACCCCAAGTCGAAGTGTTAGCTAGAAGCCCCTAGAAGCTTTCAAGGAATTACCAAGCGGTACCATTCATCTTGCTTCCCAAGTTACCATCATTCCCACCATCCAGTTCTTTATCAGCGCCTCAGTCCCCATTCATTAGCTGCCCACCTTTGGTCTGCTTCTTATTCTCCACCGCCACCGCTTCTCTCTTGATTTCTCCGATTATCCCAACCGCACACTACACCGTTTTAATGTGAAGGGTCAGAGGAGATTGGAATTTTGAAAATTAGAGAAGTTATGCCACTAGCTTCTCCTCCTTCCCTGTCTCATCTTCCCTTCCTTCTCACTATCTTATTTCCGCTAATTTAGCATCTTCATAACTGGCATTCACTCATCAAGGGAGAACTATGGATAGCGTCTTCGAGTGTGCCGCTTTGATTGAAAATCACATTCCTTTCACAAAACAGATTTTTGCATGCTTCAGTTGAATAAGTGGCTAGAAAACGTAGGCCAATAGAGGAATTCAGGAACTTACAGAAGAAAGAAAGAAAGAAAGGAAATAAGAGAATCCAATGTTGACCTTTTCTGTCTTTTCCTCTACTTACCCTCTGCAAACCTCCCGCTTTCGCCTTCCGCCCAATCATTCTTTCGTCTTGGCAAGAAATTAGAGCAATCGGCAGAAACTCACCTTAGCTCGTGCCATAGTAATCGCAAGGGATGAGTCGCCAATGCATAATAGGCATCCTCTCATAAAAAGCTGAGGGCAAGCAGTCACAATAAGGCAGCACATTTAAGTCAAAGCCCATTGGTATCAGTGGTTCAACTTATTATCTTCTTCTGCTGCACGCGCAACGATGCACATAATTTTAGTCAAGTCACGAAAGCACAAAAGCAAGTGACGCCTGCCCCCTCAAAACCACCTACAAGTGGTTCTGTCCAAAGTTCACACCAGACGGCGCGACATGTGTTACCGACAGACTTAAACGTGTCAGTTTCAAATTGGTCCACCACACGACAAACCATCAGACATGCTCTTCTACGTGTTGCACGCATACCTTTATTCACCTTGCTTCGCCGCGCTGTCATTCTTGCCATTCATTTATTCGTCAGTGCCTCTCTCCTGCCTCGTTTCATCTTTACCTCTGGTCTCATTTTTATCCTCCACTTCCAGACCTCTTAATCCTTTATTCTAAAGGCGTCAGAAAAATTAGGGGTGAATTTCGGTGCCAATGCCCTTTCCTTTGCCTGTGCCACCTTCTTCCATCCCCGGAATTCACTTGCATGCGTCATTTCAATATTTTCATATTCGATATCCAGTATAAGTCAAATAAAAAGGGAGCTGTGACTAGCCACTTCCCGTGCCGTTAGGACGAGTTCTTCAAATTTTGCCTAGTCACGCGTCTAGATGAGTACGCAATTAAATCAGTTCAGGAATAGCTGGTAGAAATATAGAAAGCAATAAAGAATGCTACATCTCACCACTGTGGAGAGTCATCCTACAGCTTCACTTCCAATCCTCTTCTGTCCATCTTCACCCTTACTCCTCCCATTCCAGTGACTTCTCATCTCTTTACATCTACTCCAATTATTTCCTGTCTCGTTCAGCTAAAAATTCGTGTTACCCAACCCCTGCCGAAAAAACGCATAGGTCACCATTGCCTTTCGCAATGCAAAACAACAATTATTCCAAACATGGAATTAGGAGTGCGCATAAGGAATGCCCCTTCGTTAGCTCGATAGCAATATTTAGGTCGGGTCTCAAGTTCTCATCTATCGAGCATGCCCATCCCTACAGGCGTCTTATGCGTTAAATTCAAGTCCGCCCCAACATTTTAATTTGGTCTGCCTAATAAACTTGATACAACTACATATCATGTGGGTTGAGGTCTTCTCTTTCCTCCTCGCAAACACTAGGGATCAATGCAGACATGGAAAGGCAAAGACTCTCTTGTCTACGCCTCCTTTCTCATGTCTTGCTCCATCACATCTATGGAGATTGTCTCCTTTGCCGCTTACTGTATTCCATACCCTTACACGTATTGCGTCTTGCAAGAGATAAATTTTCTCTATACGGTGCATGAGTTTTGCCAGTTTCATGTGCTGTGTCTACTTCAGTCTGAAATAAGAGAGGGTTCAGAGCTACAGGAAGGAAAAAGCAATTAAATGAAGTGAAGCCAATTGGTGAATGGCTGATAGAATGTTAGCAGTGTGGAGTTGAAGTAGATTGGCCAAAGAACTAGCCATCTAACGGACGGTCAAAGGAGATTTTATTTCACCCAGGAAGAAAATGTCGATTTGGTCAGCTAGAAAAACAAGTTAGAAGTCGAGGATAAGATGAATGTGCCCTTACAATCACATTCACAGGAGCAATTAAGGCGACTACCCAAATGACGGAAATAAAGGTAAACAAAGCCACATACACAAGCTTAGGCAAACAGACAGAGAGGCGTAGATACATGCTGAAAATGAAGCGGGCGGTCTAGAGTGGGAAGCCAGACAGAGGAATTCTTTACATAAAGAATGAAAGGAATTCGAGCAGCTTACAAATTACAGAGTAAGGAGAGGGAGCAACACGCCCACCTTCGCTCCTGAAAGGCTAAGTGAAGGAGGAGTAGAAGTAGGAGATGGAAGTGATGCGAAGTAGTGTAGTGCAGACTAAAGCAACAGAAAGAAATAATGTTAGCTAGAATTTGTTGGAACGGGATTTAATCTTGGGCAGAGCATGATTGATATAGGCCCAGTCTAACCCGTGCTAGTCCTATCCAGGCGATAAATCTGTGCATTATTTACTCATGCTGCAACTGAGATTGAGATTGGTAGAGAGATGAAGGGGAACCTGCAAAGAGGGCATCGGCAGACGGTGAGGTAGGAGAAGAAGATAAGAGAAGTGAGAGAGGCAGAGAAGCAAGGTGTTCTAGTTGCAATAAAGTGGAAAAATAAGGTAAGAAGCTGAATTGTAGGAATTATTTACTCCTCTTTTCCGTATGTGCTTTGTGCGAGGAGCACAAACGGTATGATATTAGGTAAGACGCAATACGTGTGAGCATACAGAGCGCAGTATGCGAAAAAGGAGACACTCACCGAAGATGCGTTGGAGTGGCACATGAGAAAGAAGGCGTAGACGAGAGATCTCCTCTCCATTCATTCCCAAGACGTCATCGGGTCTACTTCTAGTCAGCGTGCTTTGATTCCTAATGTCTGCGCGGTGGAAAGCGACCACCTCAATTCTCATTGAAATAAGTTGTGTCTAGCTGATTAGGCGGGCTAATTTAAATGGCAACGTATAAGGCACCTTACTCAAGCTTGTCCAAATTAGTCAAGCCCAGACGTGCGTACCTCGCTACAGTTCTTCCGCAATGGGACATGAATATTGGACAAGTTGTTGTACGCCAGCAGGTCTTTTGATGGTATGAAGTAAGTGCAGCACAGCGAGCGTAGTGCAAGGTTGAATTTCGATTGGAGGAATCGGCGAATTACTCCCAAAGATAGCCATTCAGCTAACAAAGAGCCTTTTGATGCAAAATGGCAATGGTCGTCCATTGACCATTGGTAAGAGCGAAGTAATAGGAATTTTAAGCTAAAAGAGACAAAGGAAAGATTGAGATTAAGGATAAGATGCAAGAGTTAGTGAGTAGGTAATTGCTGTGCACTGTTACCATTTCTTCCCTACTTTTTCCTATCCTTTTCTACACTGATTCGATTCCCCACTCATCTATCCACGTGAGTGAGAAAAATATATAAAATCTTGGTGAAAATAATTAGTTTTATTCAAATAGCACACTAGAAGAGGCTAATCATAGTTTTCGTTTTTATGTGATCTATACTCGATACCAGATGTGATAATATTGAAACGACGCACGCAAACAAAGTGAGGAATGAGAGGATCTTGGAGAAGACAAAAGAGGAAGCAAGAGCAGGTGTGGAAAGAGCTAATCATCTGCATAACGCCATTGATAAGAAAGATTGACAAGTGTTTAAGAAGCATGGAATATCCTCCTACTCTCTTAAACCATCTATTCCTAAAAATGCACTGCCTGATTTACTTTGCTTTCTTTGTCTCATATTCCCACACATCCGCATCGACACTGCTCAGATTTAAACAGTTTCATCTTTACCTTGAGTGTACAATTCTCTCCCAATTTTCACATTCTTCTTCGTCACCGTATTCTCTCAACTCTCTTCGCCAAAGTAGACAATTTGCATTTCGGTCACGCCTACATTGTTAGATTTTATAACGAAGAATGTTGCATGAATTTCCAAAAGAAGTAAGCTACCAAATCTCGATCGTGAGTAACTCTTGATCAAAAGAGGTAAAAGAGAACGCATCTCTAGTGCCGTAGTGCCCAGCTTTCCTTGCCACAATCGACACCCTACACATCAGCCACACCTGCGTTGTCCGAGTTTAAAAATAGAACTGCCGTAACTTTCTTTGCCAAAACGGGATCCCAACAATCAGACGCACCAAAATCAACCGATTTGTAAGCAAGAACTTTCACAAGTAATTACAGAAGGAAGCAGAATGCTGAGTTTCATTTCTGGCTGGTTCTGGATTAAAAGGGGGAGAAAGGTTTCGCTCTATGCATTTGTTGAAAGCATTCACAGCATAAAGTGGATATATGACTTTCAATTTGGATCACTTTTGGTCACAGGGGTACCCGGCTGTCTGAGTGTACGTTATCAAATATGTGTCAAACTAATCGCTCTCTTCATCAGCCAACCCTTACTTTTTACAATTTGAGAGGATAACTGCCACAAGTAACTATTAAATGGTTTAAGCTGCTAAATCATAATTCTGATCGATCCTGGATCTAAGTAAACAGAATGTAACGCAGCTCTATATGCCAAAATAGCCAGGTCCAAATTTTAGCTACATAACTCGAGGAGCATCGCAGCTACCAACGACGAAAGAAAAAGCTGAGTACAAAATTAAAAAAGTGTAAGTGAAAAACCAAGAAAACGGATTTCAGCTATGTACTTAAGCCATTAAATTGTGGCTTGCAATCGAATTGTACTTCGCTTAAACACGAGTAACCTAACATTTGAGGCCTAATCCTAATTTCTGTCAGAGTGGGATGAAACAATCATGCGGAAGTGTAGTATCCGTTCACCCTGGCTGTTTGTTAATGCACACTCTTAGTGGATCCGCATGGCACCAAATGTTATAGTTTCAGAGAAGACCAACGTTTTAGGCACCATAACAAGATAATAGCGGGGGCCTTATTGGAATCACTTCAAGACCAAAGCGAGGAATACTTAGAGCACGGAGCACAAGCTAATTTAGCACTTTTCACACATGTTATACTTACATTGATCTAGGCTACCAGTCCAAATCTAATACCATTCTAACCTCTACGATAGCGGTGGAATGCGGTGAGCAGCTCTTTCGTAAATCAATCCTTTTCTCGTCTTGCTTTGAAGGCTTCTAGCTACAACCCTAAGGCTATTAAGTAGCTTAACTTGACTAAGATTTTAACTTAGTTTACGGATATGCGTGCCATATAAATTTGTACGAAACGGTTTCAGTGAGCATTAAAGAATGATATCTTGGGAAATAAATGCAAAGCAATTGTCTAGTAAACGGCTCTTGTCTGTTCATGCATCACAAGAATAGTAAAGAATCATGAATTGAAATGTATTCTTACATGAATTATGTGTAAAGTGACGCCAAAGGCAGAATTCTAACCTCATAATCACTTGCTAAAAGACTCATGATTAGCAAATTATGCTCCAGTCAGCCGCGACACGTTCCAGTAAAATTCATGCCACGCAAGCTCATTTTTACCAAGCGATCTCCAGTAAGTAGGATAAGTCTTTGAAAATTTGTGGCCCTCCCCTGCCAAAATTATGACGTTTTAGTGTATCAAAGGACCCAATTTACCAACGAGATGGAAAGCAGTTACCGACGATGACCTCAAAATGATGAGCGATTTGATTAGCTTAAAGACTTGCTTTACTTAACAAAATACGCAATCTGCAGTTTAATTGTGTCTTCGAAAGTACAAGCCTCAAGCGCATTTATTTTCGGTCTTAAGCGATGCATGATGTATTACATTTGATATGCAGGGCCAAATGACTAAGTTTCATAGGCATTATTAGAATAAAATCTATCACCAGTTAAGTGCGTGTGTCCAAATTCAGTAAAATTTATTCATTGCACATGCGGCATCAACAAAAATGCGGCAATCCCTTACGTCGAAAATCTTTGGCATACAAAAGTGGGTACAGGGGAAGTTTTGGGCAGCCCATTGGCCCAAAATACCCGTCAGTTCTAATTGACGTCACCACGTTAGCCGTTTGATAACATGTCACTTCAGTCTGTCCCAGTAATTACAACTTATTATTCAAACCAACTTAGACTTGCCAACCTAGCCTAAACCATTACGCACAGTTTATGTACTCACTCACCAACCAGCACAAAAGTGGTGCGCTAAACAGTCATTTTTATTTAATGATTCGGTCGCAGCAACATGTGACTGCTGCACTCCCACCACAATCTGGAGACTCTCCTAGCATATCACAGTGGACCACCTCACCCCACACACCTCGGTCACGTCGATCAACAAGCAAATTTATCATCGCCTGCGCGAAGCCGCTCAATCCCCACATTTCTGTTTGCAAGGAAACACATACAAATGAGCAACATTTTAAAATTTGCTAATGATACAAATGAACAGGAACACACAACACTGTAGAGACACCATCACAGCTTGAATGGGGAGATGTAGGCATCAGGAACAGTGGAGATTCAGGATCTAGAGGGTTTGTGCTGTTCAACATTAAAGTGCTGCCAGAAGACAGACGTGATCATTCCAGTGTCCCATTTCCCTCTTGACGCGTGGTTTTCATGGACTTCACGATAGTAGCGGTGTTTCCACACCGACGAAACGCACTTATAATCCGCTTTGGGAAGCGAACCTCTCGTCTGCATTCAAATTCACATACCATCGACATTTGAACCTACGAAACGGAAACAGCAAGCATGGATTTGGGAAAGCCTCAATAAATAAGAAGGAAATAAGGTCTAAACAGGGGTGCTGGTTTTATATCCCATGAGCATTCATAATGCAGAAGTGTTACGCGAAGCAGGAAGAGATAGGTCACACAACACAGGGAATAGACATCATTTATCATGAATGGCACAGACCAGCGCCAGTGCCTGTGAACACCGAGGTGCGATGACAAACAAATTGTCTTGTAAAAGGAGACATCTACAATCTTGGATACCCATACCAGCAGGAGGCGTCAACCTAGTCAGCAATTAGACACTTGAAAGGTGTGGACGTCTATCGGTCAGTGGCTATCCCGAAAATGTTGGTTTTCAGTTCACTAGCACAGTAGTAATTCCTAAGACCCAGTGTCTGCTTGACACAACTACTCAATGCCTTCAGGTGCGCCTCCTATTGAAGCATCTTCTCCTACCTTGCATCCACCCAAAAGGTCGTCACAATCAGAATGTGTAAAAGGCAGAAGTGATACGATACCCATGCAACTGTCCCTTCTGTACACCATGCTACACACGTGCTGCGGTGTGGTCGTCGTCGTCAGCTGGATTGCAATTAGGATCAAACATTTCCAAATAGTTTGCGCCAATGAAGTGTGTACCACAAGCACTCGTCTTACCACATGAAGACAAGCGCTGGATTCATAGATTGTAAAAAATACTACACACGCTATATCTGTCTATCACCTAGGACGAAGTTGGAAGTGAGAGTGAAAATGGCAGGGATTACTAAGAGAAAAAAACAGTACACATCGAGGAGTCGCCCAGGGAATAGGACAAGGAACAACTATTACAAATAATACACATAAGACCTACTCAAAAGTACCCCTCCTCCCTTTAAGAATGGCAAGCAATTATAGACTCAGGGCAAAGGTAGCACAGAAAAAAACGAATTCACAACGGAACGTAAGTCTTATTCGCCAGAAAATACCTAATTTTGGAAGTTAAAAGCTAAAAAGAGATAAAAAAGAAAATTTGAACCTTCTAATGAATTAATCGCAAGCTTGGAGACGGAAGAAAGGAAGCTACGCTAAAAGTGCTTGCCGAACCAAATGGCAGAAATAAAATGCTTGGTTTTTCCCGTATATTATCAGAAAGATAAAATTTCAGACGAATGAAAAAAATTTGCAGTAATTAAATGAAACAATGCAAGAATCATAGCAAAACTTACAATTTCACAAATGAAGTCAACATACTTAACTTTACACACGATAATTGGATTTGGGACACGAAAACCCTAACGTTCTACCACGAGACTCTACACATGAAATCCACTTTGATAATTGTGGTCTAGCCGAATGAATCCCTTGTTGTCTTTCCCATTTATCAAATAATTGCTAATCTTATGTAAAAACAGAGGTTTGGCCTCAATCGCACTGTTCAATTGAGTAGAAAATTGCCATCTAAAGTCTCCATTTTCACGAAGCAATTACAACCATGTCCAGTGCTTAACTGGACAGCGGTAAAGTGTGTCAATAATACCCGTATTATCAGTTAGATCTATAACTCTGCAAAAAGAGCTAGGTGTATGGTTTTATGTTGCAACGACAAATTCAGATTTTGATCCGTGGATAGGATAGAGGAGTGCGAAGTCCACTGATTAGTTGGATGTAGCACAATAGCTTCTTATACTGATTATCACTTACTCAGAACTCATGCAACATCAACGACGAAGTTCCACCGGGCTCTGCTTGATAGCGTTGTAGATATCGTGGATGGCAGTCAAACGCAGCAGTTACTGTCAATCCGTAACAGGTCCGACGATCTTTCTGGTTTATAACCCACCAGCTGCTCGTGCATAAATTCTGACATATGTCTTGAAAACCATTTCATAGACATAAAACAAGGTAGTGCTGCAATCACTAGTAACCATAATTTTGTTGGTTGATACTAAATTCTTTTATTCATTTACTTGGTTATTCGTTGAAGCGTGTACAGCTTCCAGAGGTTTTGCTTCAAGTGTCTACAGATTAGAGCATCAGCATTTAGGCTGCTTCAGTAAAGCAGAGTTTCGTTGCAGTAGTGCATCATTAAAGCAACATAAAGCGAGCAAAAAGCCATGATGGCAAAGCTAGTATAAAACAAAGAGCCAGGGCTGTTGTATTATACTTTTTGTGTGCAAAAGGTGATTTCATTAGGCCCCACCTTTCAGAGAAGGACGTCGTATGCACGTTTTATTAATTGCATAGCTCACACTTCTAGATGAATTAATCTGTTTTACAAGTGTCAATGAGTTTCGCCGGGCTTGGCTCTTTCTACTTGTCCATCCAAATAGTTGCCTTCAAAACATCCTTGTCCACGCATGCATATCTTTTGGCATCAATTGCATTTTGCAGAAGATGATACATAGTAGACCAAAATGGACCGTAAGCTTAGCTGGCCTGACAGTGAAATGGCAAGAACGAATAAGTTCTATTGAGCAGCAATTAGGGACAGACAACTGCACTATAATCTGACACCAAGACTCATTTAGCCGAGCTTGTCGCAGTTGGGTAAAAATAGAAGGCAAAAGTGATGGCACTGAAGGCGGCGATTAGCTTTCCACAGTCCTAAAAGATTATTGGTCATTGTATTAGCAGCTAGAGGGCCAACTGAAACTTCTACCCACCCACCCATCCGCTGCCGCCAACTTCTGCAGATTATACACGCACACGCAAACAAGGCTTCAAAGAGGCGTCATAAGCAAAATTAGCTGCGATGGCGACACTGCCTTCGTCCTCTTGTAACATTTTATCAGGATTCGAAACACTCAGGGTATATATATCCACGAATCCGCCCATTGGGTTTTGTTCAAATCTGATTCCAATCTTAAATTTGATGTTTTAAATCTACCGTGGTTGAGGCAATTAGATACTTATGAGAGACTTTTAACTGTACAGGGTCCTTGAGTAATTGGTAAACGCCCTAAAGACAAGATTTGGCACTTTCTCGGTGGCAATTATTTCATATCGAAATAAGGTTGGATTGGGAGACCGTCAATTGGTTGTTCAAGGATGCAGTGTGGCTGTGCCTTATTCTCCAGTCTCATTTATTTATTTAAGTGAATAAATCCACGCAAATAGAAACCTAAATTAATGATCGCTTTAGATTAAAACCTTATGTTTGGTGAGAGGATGCACTAATAGGAGTTTGTTTTGATTGCGGAATTTCAGAGACTTTCTGTTATTTGATGACCACATAAAGGCGACTTCACCATGGGTCGAAAGAAGGAACAAATTTTTGCTTAAGCATTATAATCGCTCCAATTTTGGGGGTTAAGAACATTTGCCTATAAGTTCCACTTTTGCCATGCTTCTGTAATCGTATCCGCGGCTTAGTCTGCTTAAATTCAATGACCATAGCTAAATAGCATTAAAAGTTATTTTCGAATCCCTTGCCCATAACAGGAAAGCGTTGACGTATTCAATGGCATTTTAGCTTTGTACTTAGTACCTTTCGTCGCTGTATGGCTGCAAGGGCGCACCTGCGGTCACGAGATGCTACAATTGTTTGCATGTTTAGGAAGAAGAAAATTGCGATGCGCAACTAGTTCTTCATACAATCACTCTTAAATAATCGCCAGATGGGAATGCAGACCAAAGGTTCGTTTATGCAACGCGATTTTATAAAATACATTGTTAATGGTTAGCGGATTAGGGCCCTACATTTTGCAAAGGTTGTGTTCTGCTTCCAATTTTTAATTGTCGGAGAACAATAACAATAATTTGAAAATGCATTTCTTCACAAATACACTGCTCAACTTGCTGATCATTGGGATGTCCAAAAACTTTATGTGCCACTATAATGGCACAAATAGTGTGTTTGAAATTGATTGAATTCATTGGCCCTTGCGATGGGCTGGAAGGGCAATGATTATTTCCTTTTTTCCTTGATGCTCAGTTGGCCAAGAAAATTTTTAATGAATGATCGCTATGTCCTTGGCTTTACCAAGCGTCTGACAATTTCTTTTGATGTGAAAACTACCTATAAACCACCGTGGAATGAAGGATTTCCCAAGTTCTGGTGACAGCTTGACTCGTGCCTTTGTGCAACTTGCATTAATAACTTGAATGATTATTAGCTTATTTATTTGTTGGGCAACGATCAAATCATATACGAGGGAATAAAGGCATCATTTTACAGATGATATGGCATGAAACAGTAAATATACAATAACCCTACAGTGGTTTTAATGGACCTTGCACAGCCTCGTTCAAAATGAATAAATATTCTAACCAACCGTGATCGCGTCGCGAGCAAAAATTCGAACCCCCAAAAGATCGCTTGCGGCAAGACATCGATCGCATTTGGAGTTATTACTTCCAGGAAAAAAATGCTCATTAGGGATATATCCTCGTTTGCTTAGCTTTTACCTCGTACTCTTAGTAAAAATGGTAATGGCAGTCTTAAATATTCAAAAGTATTTTTGCTTAAGCGTGAAGTTGCAGAAGACGTGCCTCATATATGACTTCATTTCCGCAATTCATCTTAATGAAATATGAACGTCTACAGGGCGCATAGTCTAGCAGTGCACAAATTTTCCCTGCTTTGACTGCTATAGTTTCATGTTTTGGTAAAATCAAGATGATGGTTTGTCGATATCTGTGTTACTGGCTGGACTGCATCAAGCAATTACTCATGGAATCTCATTCCGGAAATCTGAAAACGCTTTCTAGCACAACAAACTACTAAAATTATACGACCCGCAGGGGCAAAATGCTTGCAAACAGATTATGAGGGCTTGTGAAGAATGACTCAGATTTAATCTGATCATATGGCTTAAACTTAATCTGCTTCCAGTATTGGGCCTTTTTGAACGCTCCTCCATCATTGACGCCTTCAAAATGTACACACTCTACTATGAAAGAGTTGGTTGGCATTAGATTTAGACATTATTTCATCAGTTAGTAAGAGCACTTTGAATGTTTATAATGCTACTCTTAAAACGCAACCATTAAAACACCTTTTAGTCGTCCTACTAACCTATCCAATCCACCAAACTGACATCGAAAGGTCAAACAGGTTCGTGATTGGAAGGCCAAACTTAAAACAAGGCGTTCTAAACTTGGAAAATTGAGAACCGCTACTGTTAAATGCAAGAATGCAATTGCCTATCATTTGATCGAATAAGGCTAATTACATTCAACATATCTTTAGCAGAAAATAATGTTTTCTGCCCTCAATTCACAGAATATTTAGATGCCCTGCCCATTTCGGCTTGATGTGTCAAGAATTTACGAACTTACTCCACTTTTGCCTGAGGCAACTCCTGGTGCACCTGGCTTTGGCAATTACACGGCTTTAAAAGGGAGGCACACTAATATCCATTAGCTAGAAATGCTTTGCTGATGTCGTTGGTTAATTTGTGAGAATTAAATGCAGTGACAACTTAGATAAAAAGCTTCGGGCCATAACAGAGAGAGTACTTGGACAGCTAGAAAGTTACTAGACGAATATATGCAAAGTAAATACAAAAGTAAGTCAATAAATCCAAAGTCACGCACCCATTACACCATTCCACCGTAAACAGCACGCATTTCGAGCAATTTATTTATGATAATGAAAAAATTTTGAGCAGGAAATCAAGCTGTAGCATAATATAAATTAAAGTGCCATTTTTCGGAGAACATAATGATCTGAACACACAATCATAAAACCACATAAATGAGTGAGGCGCACATATGGGCGTGAGTTTTTTGTATGCTGCTGAATAAATATCTTCCACATGCTCAAGGGTGCTTAACTTGATTAGTCACAGTATTTTGGGTTTACAAGGCAAGGACGGATCTTGAAAAAGTATTTGACTGTATCCACGAAATTCTTAGCAGCATCTCTGGCTGCTTCCCATTTAGCTGGCTTGAGACCTTCTGACCGAACTTCCCCTTCATCTGTTGCCGCCATCGCCACCAAGGATGCTGCCCTTGTTGATGGAACAGACAAGGTGAACACGAGGAGGAAGAATGCCGGTGTTACCAGTGCTGGAAATCTTGCTGCCATGGAGCCCTTCTTCGTCTCTGCGTATCAACTTTGCAATTTCACATCAGTGCAGCGCACACTTAAATACGTTCTGAGTCCCTGCGTGGGCGTGTTCAAATGTGCAAAATAAACTTTTTGGCATCTTTGATCACAAGGGTGTGATAAGAGGTTGTTTATCTTTATAGTCCAATCCATGATTAGTTTCGGTGTTTGAGGTGTACAAGGTACATGTAAACTGCCGCAGCCTGGCGGCAACACTTAGCTGACTACGCAAAGGTCAAATAGCACGAAATTTCCACAATTTCATGCCAAGTGGTTTGTGTTCTTTCCCAAAATCATATCTCAAATTCCAAAAACGTATTTTGAGCGTGCTAAGGTAGTGTGCGAAAAACAGCTTGTTGAGAATAATAGGCATCTGCGCTTAAATTTGTAGGAGTGTAAAATTTGGAGTGTCTGCATGTTATTGCATGCAGCATTATTAGGTCAACATCATAAAAATATCCGAACCAGGTCAGGCTTTCGACATTTCTTAAAAAATGGTTAAATGTCTCTCTTCATGAAATTAGACAAAACTGGTTAAAACCGTCTTTAAGAAAATAGAAAATCATGCAGCCCAGTGACTACATTTCGAATAATTACGCTGCCAGCATCCGATCTGGCACAGAAATACAAGGTATAGGCCAAGAGAGTGGCTCACTCACCAAGTAAAGAGGTGTGTTTGCGTGCAGTTGCAAAATAGGATAGCTGCTATCAGATATTTAAAGGGGGACAAATAGTCAGACCGGTAATCGGTAAAACCATTATTTGAAAATCGAGAATGTGCCATGCAAGTTTTCTCCTTTTAGATCAATTCCGACTTAGTCCACTCGACCTAACTCTCCCTCCCTTCATCGGTGCCATTTTGCATGCCTTCTTTAATAATTAAGTTCTACTTCTCTTTCATCCATTGTTGGTTAAGTTTTGGCACAAGCGGACATTTTGGAGGATTTGACGAGTTGGAATAGAGGGATACGAATGGATTCAGGGTGGAAAATAAATTTTCGCCCTTGAAAATGTTGCCAGGATCTAGCCAAATAGAAATGCACAAATCTGAAAAATTGCGTGACGCTATCAAATAAGATGCAAATTTAGTTTTTCGGGCTTTTGCTTTTTTTTCTTCATTATCCTCTCACGACTCTTCTAACGTCATCTAAGTGCATAATTTTTGCACAGGAATCAGAGTTTTAGAGGGAAATCATAACGATTTCTATGTTATTCCAATAAGTTCATTTACATACCCTTTCCCATTTCCCATTTGATTGTTGCATGTTTATGCGGTAGTTTACCGAAATGGCTGCTGTGTTCTTTTTTAGAGGGCGAATTCACGACGTTTTGGGTGGGTGGATGGGTGAGTTTATGTGGAGGGCATGACACTCAGCTACTTCCGATAATGTACTCACGTCATCACTTCCTCCATGCTATACCGTTTAGGTGGAAATCTACAGGGTAATGAGCAAAATGCGCTGACAGCAATCTGTGCATTCAAATGCACCTCGCCTCGACCAGACGCAGCACCCACTCACATTGAATTTATTAGAAAGCATAGCAGAAAGCCAAGCCCCATTTTCCAGCCAATAACTCAATCACACCACCACTCGGCCGGCCCTATTTACGATGTTGCCCCGCATGACTTGGGGTGCTCATTACCAACACGTACAGCCTTTGTTCTACTCCACAAGCAGTAACTTTGGCTGCATCGCAAAAAGACATTGAAAGACGGTGAGTATAAGTTGTTGCGTAGGAAATGCAGCCTTCAGGATAATCTACGCATTAATACAAAGTGTAATATCTGTGCAAACAGTTCATAAATAGCGTCTGCATTGAACATCAACTCAAATTTTCTCTTTGGCAGGCAGATTATCAACAAAAGAAGGGACGTCAGCCTTCACCCATCCGGGAAACTGTCATGTGGAGGATTATACTGCATCGATGTGAAAGGCCAGAAACATAGACGTACTTCGCTCACTATGTTCGATTGCGTTTTTTTCAGGAGCTCAGCCTTTGGATTAACTTTCCTTCGACAAGAGGATGGCAGCTTAGGGTTGGTCGTTGCAGATCCGCACGAGTTCAGCGTAACGTGGAAGGAACCTTAAACAAGTTTCCTCGAGTGGTGCTTGCCGCATGTTCAGGCTCAAAGTAAATTGCTTTCTGACTTGGTTCGACGTGAACGACCTTCTGGTGGTCATTTTGACATCTGGCTTAGTTAAAGTTTTGAAATTTGAGCTGAACATACACTCAAAGCAAAAACAAGAGACCGCCCATTTGATGGCACGTTAAAACTTTCAATTCTTTAAAGCCACGAAGCGTTTTACGGTGTACGACTCTCTATTCAGCTGTATGAAAAACAGTGACGTAGCGTTGGTAAACCAAGAAGAAGACGATAATTCAGGCAAGCCTCTTGCAATGGACGGAATTTTAGTCACGCTACCATGAAATCGCATGACCGTCTGATTGAACTCATGTCATTGGACTGGTATTTATGCATACTTGGACTTAAATGCATTTCCAAAATCTAACTTATTGGCAGAAAAGCATCGAGCACTACATAAAACTTACCTTTAGTATATCAATCACCTTAGTGATAACGGCGTGACCGAAGGCGGCATAGGCACAATCTGACAAAAGTGGATTTTTTGTCCAGCGCTCACACTGCCGTGCATTTAATTCTGCCTGAGGGACAAAGGGACTACTGAATACACCTTTAACATTCTTAAAACACCCTTTGACAACAAGAAGGTTCGCGGCTTTGCCTTCATATGCACTTTGAGAATTAATTACATTTGAATTACTAATTTTCTTGCCACGAATCATGTCATCTCAAATGCAATTGGAAAACCACTGCACACGTGGTACCCACGACTGTTTCGGTGGTAACCAGACATTTAACAGCAGATAGGACTGCCTTAATGATGGGATGATCAGAGCATGACTTTGATTTCTTGTGCCGTTTTTACTTCGAAATTCCTGAAATGACTTGCCTTTACTTGCAGAGTTCTCCACATCTGAAAAAAGTTTGCTTTAATGGACCATACATTAAATATGCAAGCGTCCACTCCACAAATCCCTCCTTCTGTCTCGCCAAATTCTTGCAATCTGTGCCCTCTTAACTGAGAACGCATTTGGCCACGCCAGTAGTCCTTTCAAACATTGAGCTTCTTCTGGTAGTACGAAAAGAGCTCTCAAGCCTAATAAGGACTTTGAGTGTTTTGTTTGCAGCTTATATTAAATATTAGTTTTCCAAATTGCACGATGTTCGCTGCCTCGTCTTCTCATCCAACTCTAAACACAAGCAAATAAAAAGTAAGATTAGTGAAACAGAAAGACATTGATTTAAGGTTTACTCGCGTGGATGATGCTGCATTTCTATTTCACGAATAAACTTGAGAAAACAGGAAATCTCGCAAAGGTACGAATCCAGCTGGGTAGCACTTGGATAAAATGCTAGTTGATCTGTCACAATTTTACTCGCCTGCCGACCAATCGTATCTGCAATAACGACGGATGATTCAGAAAAGGGGTCAATATTGCCTTACGGCTTTATTTTACTAAGATTCTACTAATAAAATTAAGCAGTTCTGGTATTTTCGAATAACTACCGTCTAGCCCTACAAAGTCTTTACTGCAACAAACATTCTGCATTATAACTGTCTTTACCTCCAAAGCAAGGTGGAAGCTCAGAAGAATCTCAATCGGCCACTACTTTACCGGCCCTCCCAACGCCAAACCCACTCCTATTTGACACGCCATCAAAGTCACGTCAAGAGCTGCAACAACCACAGAAGCAGCAACCATTTCAAGCGCCAAGTGCGTATCAACAACTTCCAGCAAGCGTGTTCTCAATTCCAAATTATCCTCCTCTCCAGCAGCTTGCTGCCAGCATGTCTATGTCTGATTCAAACTTCTTTACACTGCCAACCACAGAACAGCCTCAGGTATGTCAACAGTATCTGAGGTACAGAGACAAGGCAGATGCAGGGTTCTCTTAACCCCTTTCCAAATCAGTGGTGATATGATGTTGAGGCACAGGCAGCAACTTTTCGCTCTGGCGAAGCCGCTGGAAATCAGCTTGTTGCTAAAACAGATCAAAAGCAGGATGGTGAAGGTAAGGATATCAAAAAATTGGTAGAACTAAAAAGCGAGTTATTGCCTTTTTTAAGAAGAGTTTGCAGGCTGACCTTGGTTGTCTTTCGTTTAGTGGCTGTGACGTTAATGTTTTGCGGTCCTCATGGCATGTTTTGATAGCAGCCATTTTGTGAGCCTTAATTTTTCAAAAATAAATGAATAAACTGGTGCTATTTAAAGATATTCTCATAAAAAGCTATGCGTGAAGTTGGAACCCGCTAGGATGAATCGTTTTGGAGGTGAGAGTCCACACAGGTCGACGTCTTACATGCATGAGCGACCTCAAGACTTGACCTATCGAGGTCGTCAGCGTTAATGTCTATCAGAGTTTGATCCATGTTCCATGTCGCTTTCAAGGTCCACAAATCAGATCACTTTCCAAGGTTCCCTTTCGCATGGACGAAATAACTTGATCAGTACCTTACAATAAACGCCTCATCATGGCTTACTCCAAGCCTCCTTAGTTTAAAATTATTCTGTTCGGTTTGGTAATTTGGCGTCCTTGGGAAGACAAAATAAGAGGCTAAAAAGTAAACATAAAAAGGACTGATGGTGAGGAGGGAACGATACGGGAAGGAAACGGTGATAATAAACTAAGCAGGTGAGATGATGATAGCAAAAAGAAGAACGGTGAGCACTAAGGGACGTTAAAGCGCGCAGTCAGGCACGTCTGGCCTTTAGTTGTGTGTGTGTGACTGTTCTCTTCACTGTTGGCATGCTCGTCTATCAATCAATGGCACATGTTGGGCCATATCATATGGCAAAGTGTGACATGTTCTTTGGGCATCACTCACCGTGGTTAGCCCTAGGGCTTTAAAAGTCGCCTACTTTTAGGCTTCTACACTCTAGCAAGATATTGTGCGTAGAAAGTCAACGTCAGCTGAGAAGTGTCTATTTCCACTTTGTAAAATGACTCAATTTTCATTAACAGTGCTTTGAGTTCCCAAGCTCTATACAAACTAATTATGCGAGGTAATGTGTCAACATTTCTTTAAATGCTGCACTGATTGCAATCAAAAGTTGGTGTTTTGAGAAGCTTCATGTATTTTAAGCGTTAGCACCCAACACTAGAGTACTTTTACAGCGTCCGGAGGCTCTCCGAGGGCAAAAGAAGGTAAAATACTAGGGTACAGTATTTACATCCAACGGACAGAGAGAAATAAGCTGCTGGCACGGCCAGGAGGCTAGTCTACTCAGCTAGGGCAATGTGGTCACCTCTGTGACCCTGACCGAAACCGGTAGTTCAAACAAACAAAGTACTACATTGCCCTTCCTATTTCGAGCATCGTCCCTGACGCGCTCCTTGGTACATCTCCCGCGTCAGCCATCACAACGTGTTCAGCTCTGCAAGAAGCACTCACGAGCCAACCATGCAGTCGCCGACATTCAGCGTGATTGAGACGATGGTTGACAACAAATTCAGTGATCCCTCTTTGCAAGTCGATTAGACTTGAAGTTTCGATTGGCTTAAGAACAAAGTTCAGAATAAGAGGTTCTGCCGACCATTAGTATATGCCCGTAGGGAGGCGTTATCACGCCGATCTCTTTAAGCAAGCATATTAGGAGTAAACTTCGGAAAGAAACTTTCCGGGTGGCCCGTGGCTAGTGTCGCTTTAGTTGTTAATAGCTTTCTTCTAGAACACAGGGATGGAGCAGATGCTAGCGGCAGATATCATTTTTGCCCCTCCATTGCGAATGCACTTCTTTCGCACCGCTGTAACATGCCGCAGGCGGTAGAGGTCGGGATAGAACCCTATGGAGTTGGGTCCGCTTTCCGCTGCACCTGATGTGGCGTCTCGAGGCTCCCTCGAAGGGAAAAAAGGTAGAATACTAGGGTAGAATATAGATATTCAAGGGCAGAGGGAAATAAGCTGCTGGCATGGTCCAGAGGCCAGCCTACGCAGCTAGGGCAAGATGGCCACCTTTGTGACCCTGATCAAAGCCGGTAGTTCAAACAAAGTACTGATATTTTCCACTTTTACGTAATGTCAGATGATTCAAGTGGTGTCCAAATTCACAATGCGGTACGTGAATTGTGGTGCGTGTGGGGATTCGCCTGATTTCGCAAGCCTGTTATGCAAATTTGCCACGTTTTCATTATCATTTTACATAAGTTAAGTCAAAGATTTCAGCAGCCTAGTCATCAAATTCTTCATTAGTGCCCTATATAAACATTTCACGCCTAAAAAACCATTAATGATGCAGGCATTTAATGGCCTACTTCCAAGAAAGTTGTCACTTTTGCTGGCAACAATGAACTTCTGCACCGCCAATGTTTATGGCTAGATTAAATGTCGTTTACTGCAAAGCATTTTGTGTAGAGTCATTGCTCACGTTCCTTGAGTGAAATACACCAATTGTGCACTTTATTATGAAGCCAGATTTCTGGTTTACACAACAGCGTTAACCACATCGACTAAAGGTTCCCGGAGCCCAAAATATACCATGTTTAGATTTTTCCATGCTGTTCGTTACTAATAATGTTGTTAATAAACTAGAGACTGAGTACTCCCCTGCTCTCCCCTGAATTGCCTATACCCTAATTCCGAAATGTCAACAGTAACGAGAACCTCGAGGCCATGTTTAATCGAGGTTTGCATGGCCGAGACACTCTAATGCCTCAGTCACAGACTTGGTCAATAATATTTTTACAATGTTAGCTTAAGACCTAGTCGCTGTTTCAGCAGCAGTCCTAATTTGTCAGCTTTTAGGTCCCAATCATATGCAGCACCTTTATTTCAATGCCAGTTCTTATAATTTGGAGTTATTTTTTCCGCAGTCTGCACGCTAACCATTTGGTTGGTGACCTTTTTAAAATCCAGACTACCGTTGTCCGGATGTCTAGGCTACAGCAGCAATTTCGCATTCCACAAGTACATAGATTAAAAAGAAACGAAACTAGACATCTTTGACATCAATAAGACGTCAAAGGGAGAGTAATATCTCAAGCGAGGTTACCAATTGCTTAAATATTCAGTGTTTTTTGCTCCCAAAATAAGTAAGGTCAGCATCTAATGATCATTTAAGTGTTCCAGCTAGGTGTTGCTCTCGGATAGATAATGTCTGTCTTTTTCTTGCAGAAGTTTATCATTCGCATTTGATGGATAGGTAGCCATACTCGTGATTTAGTTAATGGCGAAGCTAAAGTGTGTAATTTGTGTCTTTGTTGGGAGGAAATGAATGCCCACCATTTTTTCATTCAGGAAGAAGTGATTCATTCAAAAGCTCCTTTAAACGTCTACGGAGCCTCGTATACATCCAATAGACTTATAACATTCATGAATCTTCCCGTGTTGTATTGTGTACCTCACCCCAAAGACGGAGTGTTCGAATCCCACATGCTCTGACCACTTGCTCTGGAATAGCCAGAATTCCCTTTTTAGTCAAAATTAAAGCTTAACATCAGCGGAATTCAACAAACTTTATTCAGCAAAAGGTAGCTTATTGTCCGCATAAATTTCGCTACACTTTTTTGATGTTCTCGTAAGCAGGGTATTAATCGCCGACCGCAGAAGACCCAAGAAATAACCTGCAGTGTAAGAAAAGATGTGTGCAGGACCCAGAATTATGAGACGATACATGAAAATTGTGCCCAAAACAACGGATGGATGTAAGAAAGGAATTGAAAAGGGTCCATTTATAACAGATAGTGAATAGTTATGATAAGGACATAGTTGGTCAAGAACTAGTGCATAAGTGGATCATGGATGGGAACACATAGTCATCGAAGATTAGGAGCATGAGTACAAGAACGGCGTCTCCATGGCCACCGAAATCCATTTCCTTCCTATTAGCACTACTAATCCAATAGAGTAATGTGTAACTTAACCCAGAAAAGCATCGTGGCAAGATCAGACCAACTTTTCGATGGTCTGCATGCGATCTTAGACCCTTCTTCAACGAGAATCTAAAAAGATCACATCAAAGTTGGGAAAGATCACGACAACAGAGTGTGTTTTAAATGAACATTGCGGCTATGTTCACAATGCAATGTTTAAACTCATCTAAAGAGAAGAGTTGAGTAGAAGATTTAGCTTAATGCGAAGAGAGGATTGATTTTTAGTCAGGTGTACCATAGAATTTCTGCCGTAAAAATGCTTGAGCTGACTCCTATCATTCACGAATGGAAAGAAATAAATCCTCTTGCATTTTATTACATAAAATTAGATCATTACGACACGCGAGTTATTCAGTCAAATCACTTCGTATTCGAGTGACAATTCAACTGTTCCGTCATGCAAAAGATCAGCAAATTAAATATTTACTGTAAGGCAGTGGGAATGCACTTTTCGTAGTTACGTCGTTCAACCTTCTGTTATCGACGCATAATTGTCGACTACTATCCCCTCCCTTTTGTGCCTTTGACGGCTGCATTAACTCCTCTCAATTTATCTCTCTAACCGAACGGTTCACATCTTCCCGGAGAGGAAGTGGTACGAGGCCGGGAGCTTGTTAAATGGGTCTAGCTTCGATGGTGCCTACTACATGCTTGACGATACTCCTTCGTTCCGTTTTGCGACCTCGCCATGGAAATGTATTTGAGTACTTGCACAGGTCATCGAAGTTGTTCATTGGGTTGCAGCAGCTGGATAGCAAAACAACTGCGTGCGCCTCAGTGTAGTACTGGGCATTACTTAGAGGCTCAGCACCAAATATTGGGTCCAAGGCCGGTTCTAGATGCATGATTAAAATGTCGCAATCCAGGTTTATTCTCCTGCAAGTTTCTAACCACGTGTCACCTTTGTTACTATCCCCCTTCTTTCTAACGGGTGTAATTTTAAATTCACTTCCACACCGCACTTCACTTAAAATGTAAAGTTAAAATATCATAAGCACTTCACTTTATTAGCATGACACGCCAATAAGCAGGAAAGGTAATGACAACAATAACAACAAAACAAAAAAGGAGCTATTGCGATAAAGCTCAAGACTACCTCTTATTCTCTCATCTTAACACGCCTATTTGTGTGCAGATTGCAAGGTAGGCGTGAAAAAGATGAAAAACTGTTGGCTTAAGGTAAAGCGATGTGGTTTTGTGTACACTGCTCTGCTCTGTTTTGCTTTGCGTCTTGATGTGCTGTGCTGTGCTCTAAAGGAAGGCTGCGCGACTTGAGGCGACACGAAGGAGAGAACTATGTTGTGAGATTTGTTTTACCTTATTGATGCTGTTTCCCTGTCTTGATATTGATCAATGGGCTAACCCTTGAGGCAATGCGATAGGAATGCAACCCTTCGTTGGGGGTTCAGCTTACTCACAAAACTTGCTATGTTTGGAAAAATACAGGGCATTTCACTGGTCCCAATTAAGGGACCACTAATGAAATAAAAAACCACTGAATAGACTATACGTACGATCGCAACTTAGAGTGTCGAGAAGAAATAGCACTGTGCAGTCACCCAAACTACCATCTTGGATGGTTCTTTGCTAGCAGTGTTGAGGTTGACGAATCGGGCATTAGCTAGTTCCACGACCTACTTACTAAGTTAGCTGAGTCAAGGGCGTAGCCATCATCTCGGTGTTGAGCTCGAGATTTTATTTGTGGTGGAGGGTGAAGGAGAGAAAGATAAAGAGGGAGGGGATCGAATTTGCATTGGGTTGATGGCCGATGTTGAGCTCGAGATTATATTTGTGAGAAATGATGATAGAGAGAGAGCGAAAGAGAGCGACAGAAGACATTCAGCATCGTGTAAATGATCAATGTTTAGTTCAAGATTTTATTAAAGAATGGTGATTGTGAGGGGGATAAAAATAGAGGGAGAAGACAGTTAGCATTGATTAAATGACTTATGCTAAGCATGAGATTTAATTAGAAAATAAAAGATGAAAGAGGGAAAGAGATGAAGAGAGAGAAAAGGTTTAATAACGTTTGAATAATCGATGTTTAGTACAAATTTTTATTTAAATCGAGGGTGATATAAGGAGAGATAAGGAGAGGAGAAAATTAGCATTGAATGAATGGCCGATACTGAGAATGAGGTTTCATTAGCGATGAAGGATGAGAGAGAGATTAAGAAAGAGAGCGGAGACAGTTAGCGTTGCGCAAATGATTGATACTGAGCACGCGATTTCATTGGTGAAGGAGAGTGATAGAGAGGGATATAGAGCGAGAGAAGACAATTCGCATTAGGTGAGGGATCGATGCTGAGCGCGTGTACTTGGCGGGGGCGGAGAGAGTGAGCGAGAAAGGAGACTTTTATCAGTGGATGAATAACCAATGATAAGCGCGTGTTATTATTGGTAGTGTAGAGTGTGGCGGATAAAGAGAGGAAAAGAAAATACAGCAATGTGTGAGTAATCGATGTTAAGGACGTGAGGTTCGTGTTGTGAAGAAGATAATGGATTTGTTATTTTCCATCACATTTTCTTGTCTTCTAGTCTTCCTGGAGTTTATTGTGATTTACAAAGGACCCTGTATTCCTCAGCTAAGGAGGAATCAAACATTGCCGCACACCAGCTCCCACGTCTCTTTCATTGCTGGCGATTTTGCGCTAACCGACATCAACGGCAGTAGATTGCTGTTCATCGCAGCCGCCCACTGCAGAGCTGTACCTTTCTTTATTCAATAGTGCATAGCAGGTATACATAAATATAATGTAGGGAACAATGAAATGAGTCCTCTTGGTAGAAGAGATTACAAAGATAGGCAGGTAAAATGGGGCACACATTTATAAAGAAAAGTTATTGCAGATATCGAAGGAATCACCACCATCCCATGTGCAGTAGGACTAACGACAATCCGAGTGCAACTAAAATAAAGACAGTGCTTAATCTGGACACCCAGAAAATAATGATTGGAATGCTGTTAAGTCTAAAAAAGCAGTGCTGTCATTTTGCCGTTTGTGGTAATGTTGGAAACCAATGAGGTTTCAAAGTAACGAATGGATTTAGATGAGTAGCATTTTTGGGTCGACACGCTTAGCCATCTGAGGAGAAATTAAGAAATGTGGGTCATTGCAAACTCTATTTACTATGCAACCACCAATCGTGCAGATCAGGAGTTATAGTAGGTGTTTGAAAATCTAGGAAAGTTAACATCGTCAATGTGGACTTTGGCAGGTGCGATGGAGACGATGATGACCAAATAAAGCCCAATGCGTCAACTTACCAAACGACGTTGCTGTTTAATTACAAAAGCAGCAGTTAATTACCACAAACACGACCTCCAATTGCTCTACGAAAAATGATGTACGTAAATATAATAACTGAACAAGAGTGGCTTCATAGTATGTCAAATTGTTTAGAGGCACAAAAAATTAGGGCAAGGCCATGGCACAAAGAGGACCGCGAACTA
>JADWOT020000188.1:0-16000 GCA_036345935.2 Taenia hydatigena | reverse complement strand
AAAGCAGAGTGTCTAGCAGTTGTGCGTTTAAAATAAAAATAAGAGAATTGCAGTGAGATGCGCATTTAGGTGTGGTCTCTGCAGATGCTCCGATGCGGGCAATTGCCACTCAGTTTTGCATCAGAGTTAGTTTTGTAACTGGATTGGAACGGAACAACAGAATTTGCTACCCTTTTTGTCAGGAGCTAACACAAAAGTAGCAGCTTCGCCATATTAGCCTGCCTAGTTAAAAAAGGCGCGAAAACACAGGTGGTGTCAAGCGCTTACTCAAGTAAGGCGTCGAGGCCGGTAATGGTTTTATGGGTGCTGCCGTGGTCGTATCTCCTAAATCAAACATTGCATGAATCGCATCTATCACCATTAGGATTGACAAATCAGAATTGCTAGGTCACCACACGGTTGCTCAAGTTGTTGGTTTTGAGACGTATTTGTAGCTAATTATATAAAGTTTACGAAGCTTTGGCTTAAGCAAAGTACTTTACAAATGATATCAATTAAGGACGTTGCATTGACAAGACCTTTTCTCACCTCAATCTGAATCCATTACGTGCTATGTTTACTGACAAACAGACTTACTTTGTGGTCCCCCATACTCTAAATGCAGAACGCAACATAAAGATCCTGAATCGTTAAGCAAGTGGTGGTAGGGTCTAAAGACAATCAAAGGCAGCACGAATTGCAGTAAAGTCGAGTGGAACAGCTCACTTCGAAGATGGTTACTTGAGAGAAGTTACATGCTTGCGAGGCTTACGTTTGCATTCCTCCACTTCAGGTGATGTTCCACTCTGTGTGTAATCGACGGTCACTGTCAGATACGATTCTTTTGTCCTCCACATGAATGTGTCATTTTTTGCGTCGGACCGTGGAAAGAACGTTCCATAAAATATCCTCAAATCTAAGGCCTTGTCTTTCATCATGCTGACCAATAAAATCAGGAACCAACATTCGTGTTAACAAAGGTGCATCAAGTAGTGGTAAATAAAACCATTGCTTTAAATAGGACTGCGAATTTTGTGTGCAGACCTATGGGAGAAAATGCTTGCTTATTCACTTTGTTTCCTTTTATCATCTGAGCTTCCTCATTGGCAAAATAATTGTCCATAAAATTTCTCTTAGCACACAGGTTTCCAGGACTTACTGCAGGAGGGGTGGCCTTGGCGTAGAAGCTTAGGCCCTCTCCAAAAGCAACTTCTCGATTCATTTATGTAAAGCATGGCCTATTTTAGAATAGATGCAATACTTAATAGACAAGTACTACAGAAAATATGTAAGATGAGGTATAGATAGTCTGAAAACTGAACAGCCCACCCATCCATCGCCTTCTGCTCCTTGAACACCAAAATTTATGTAAAAAGGCCGCCGCCCTTGAACAAACCGTGAAAACGGGAATGACGTCATTAGATCCACATCACCTATTGTATAAAGAAGAATCGCTTGAATAAATTTTAATGACCGGATTGCTTATGTGTGAGAAATTGTGTGATACCTGCTTTGGGCGCTGGGAACTTGCAATTTGGCACAAAGTATGTTATTGATATCAGCTTCACATCACTCCCAAAGTCCAGAATTTCAATCTTTTTCTGTTTAGTCACGTCTTCGATGGTGAGGCTAGCTTTTCCTAAAATAAAAGCAATTTCAGGGAATGGGAGATATAAAAAACGCATTTATTTGGACCGCAAATTGACTCCCATTAGGTCAAATGCCAATTGGCGTTTCGACTGGCTTACATCCAAGAGGTCATGCACCAATCATTCAGAGTGCGACAGTCAATTAATTTTCAAGGTATAATGCGTTCTACTCTTGCAACTAGCTAGCTAAACAATCAGCTTACGTTCCGGGTGACATTGCCTAGTAAAATGCTAGGTGTCTGATAGCTAATAAGTGCATTGAGAAATGGGAGGATTTAAATGAATAAAATAGTGCCGAAATGTGAGGTAGTGAGAGGTGAGCGTACCTTCGTCCCAATAACAGGGACTACCCCAATATTTGTCAGAGACCACACACCTGTGACATTTGATATACATCTCGAGGGCAGCTGTTGAGGTGTACACTATTGGAGCCTAAATGCAACAAAAGTAATGTTGAAACACTGTGGCCAATCAGCACAATGTTAATCTCGACCTCTATGTACCCAAAATACATTTTAGCATGCGTAATTCAAAATTGTGTACCCAATAAAGCACAATAGCTTACTTACATAGGTCTTCTTGTACTCGTATTCTAATGGATATGAGACTCCGAACGGCTTCCCAACAACACGAGAGCCCCACAATTTGGGGCCTGTTTCGCCTTTAAGGAGGAAGTCATTAGGACAATCCTTTTATCTTGGCATTGGCACTCTTTCAAAATGGAGGAAAGGCAAACAGAAAAGGGGACCAGAAATGAGGAAATGAAGTAGAAGCATACCTGAGCAATGAGCTGCACACAGTAGTGCCACAATCACTTCCAGCATGATTTGTGTCTATCCCCTTGGTGCTGTTTCCGTGACTTTATACTCGTCCCACACTGACCTCATAAAGCTGATTGGTTCCCCTATTGCAGCACAATCACCACAACTGTGAGGTCACCGTGCTTTAGCGAAGAGGCAAATTTGTAAGCACGAAAGCCATGCACGTCCTGTTTATGCATCGTATCTAAACAACATGGAGAGATTTAGCTTAGTTTTGCAACGTGCTGAGGTAGAGGAACGTCGCCTCATCCTACCAACGTAAGATGTACTGTGGTTTCATAGCACCCAAGAAATTGAAAGGCAGTTGGAATGACAATATGATGATTGGGAGGAGGAATGCACTAAGCTGGATTGATATTTGAGGGAGGGAAATTTGAGCAAATAATTTTAAATGTAAGTGAGCACTGTTTGTTAACGTTGCCTCTACTCTTGCACGATCTGGCTTCAAGCGAATCTATTTTCACTCATTTCAAGTACTCGCCGGTGAAAATATCGCTCATGCGAGTAAATGTGCCAAGAAAAGTGGGATTTAAGAGAACGCCGGGTGATGAGACCACATAAACTACGCACAATACGTCAGTGAAGTGACTGCTTCGGTTTGACCGTATCCGTGCGCATCTACCTTATCGTTGAGCAAGCGATGTGGTTAGAGGGTTCTATCCTATACAATTGCAAATATTTTCTTCACTCGTGTCCTATTTAAATTAGTACTCCACAAACGATTAGGAGTAGGTTTCATGGCGTGAGCTTTTATTCCAACCTATTTTCAAGAGTGTGCGACAGGTGCAATCTCAAGATTGCGCTTATTCACATGCGCAAGCTTATTAGGCCGCGACTGGCTGCACTGTCAATGGGCGCTGCAGCGTGTCACTTCGGTTTCATTTATGTGTGCCATAAACGCGCGAAGCAGTCTCGGTCTTCTAAAATATAGGTCGCTGAGGTGAGGGCGTGTTGGCGCCTCCGCACGCAGACTTTAAAGAAATACGCAGAAAGTGGAAAATGCCTGACTTTCATAGCCAATTTACCAAAACCCATTGTTCTTAAGGTTGGCAGAATGAAATCCTCCATCTCTAAAAGTAGCAAAATTTGTGGACTTCAAAAACTGGTCTAGTCTCAGTTTCAGAAAGGTTGCGACCTACTAGCACCCTTTATTCGAAGCCATTTCGCATTCAAGACATCCGAGTAGACAGACACCGTCGTTTGAAAATTTCACTGATAAAGAGTAAGCACATAGCAGTGTAGACTGATGTTTGAAATAGATCGCCCACCGTGTTGCTTGATAACAACCAGGTCTCTGCGGCTTCAATCAAGTACTCGGTTCTGGGACTTCCATCACTTCGCCTAACATCTTACAGAGGTATACAATAAGCCCGTTCATCACCTCGTCTTAATGCACTGCAACTCTATGTTCTTCTCTCTCATTTATAATTTCAGAACTAGTCTTATTTCATTTTCAACACTTCGCAAACGACTTTAGGTAAGTTTAGGTGTGTAGGAATACCGTGCTTTCTGTTTCTTCTCGAGAGTGTGCGATGGCTGCGACCTTGAGATAGGATTTCTTCACACTCTTAGGCAAAGTCTAAGGGCAACATCAATTGAAAGGCAGAATGACATTTTCACCCAGTGCATATGTGTCACGAGCACCAGCAGTTGTGGATTGCTTCAAAGAAATTCAGTGCTGTGAGGTGACAACGTGGGTGGAGTTGTGTGTTCTCACACAAAGACCCACTAGAAACGCGTGGGTATATGAAATATATGTCAAGATCAATGCCGAACCACTAAACCTTAGCTGCTTAGGTTAAAAAAATAGCACCCTAAGCTTACGGATCACATAAAAGCTGTCACTAAACGTTTGGTTAAATTGATCTTTGCGGCTAAAGTTCAAGTAAGCGAAACCAAAATATACCAACCATTCGGCAGAGACTGCGCTAAATTTCACACTGCTCATCAGCATATTCTGGATACAATGGTCACTGCAGTTAGGAACCGCTCCTATTGAATAAGTGAAGATCCGAAACATGGAACGGGATGCTGCGGACTTTTAAAGGGGTGGATTCCATTTTGGAAGAAGAAGTGCTTTGCAACGCACACAATCTGAAAACCCTTAATGATAAGGTAAAAGTAACGATTTGAAGAAAGATTTTAGCCTGCGTTTTAATAGGATGCTGCTCATGATAGAACCACTTCAAATTGGCTATCAATGCAGTCCTATTTTCGTCCATTTAAATTGCAAACAAACTTAACGATCGCGGATGGATCGCAGCCATTAGCGATGCCACAATTCTGGATCACTTACTTCATGTGTAACCATGAGATGCTGCAGCACATATAACGCAGAATTTTAGAGTCAATGTCAATTCGCACACCAAACACGTCGAACCCACTCGCCTCACTGCCACCTTTGTTAACAATCCCTTGTCTTTTATACTCGCGACAGTTCCTGTGTGCCAATGAAACTAACACCAGAGCGACTGTCACTGCTAGCAAAGTTATGAAGATTTTGGTGATGCACTTTGTACTGTTGCAAATTTAGTGTCTGTAAATCGCTTACATTCACAATTTGATTTGGCTCTTATTTCCGCAAACAAAACCCAAAGTGTAAAAGGGATGAAAAGACTTTACTTCTTTTATGCACTATAGAGTTGAAGGTAGTAGTATACTGCATTGATATGCGAATCGGGTGACCTCACACCTTCTGCAGAACAAAACCGATAGAACCTCCCTTCTGAACTCCTTTGTCACTTATGAAGAAGTGCACGTCAAGACGGCTCCCTGCTTCGCTCTTTATAGTCATCAGTGCAGTTTTAGATCTAATGCAATAAACACCACAGATTTGCCTTAAACCGTGTACCTGCATTTTGTAGCGTTGACTGCTTAACCCACAAATCTTCATCCCTTCTGTTTTAATCGTCCATTCCTTCCCCTGCTATCCTACTCAAGCGCTCCGATTATGGTAGTAGTGGCCAGTTTCCACGATTGAATGTTTCCTTTCATGCGTGATTTCCAAATGCTCTGCACGATGATGAGAATATGGACGCATTTACGACGGAATCATAGTTCAAGTGCGAGATTGTAGCACAGCCTCTACTTCATCGTCTTTTTACCAATCACAGTTTTAGGGGAATGGTCGATTAGTCTGCGATTTATCCAACCCTTAGTTTTACCTCAAGAACAACAGCACAGGTTTTTGGACTATTTTTTTGCAATTACTTAATCCATTCGCTGGTTTTGCTTGCAGTGTAAAGCATTTAACTTTGGAGCCTAGAATTCGAATGTATACAGGTTTGAAAGTGAACTGAAGCAAATGATCTTCTGCACTTTTCCCTTCGTGCTGTTTTAAAGAGCAGTATAATTGAAGTCTAAGCCTCCAAATCAGCTGGATCCGCCCAAAATAAGGACCAATTAAGCAAGCTGACCTCTGCATCTTTTAGCATTTGCTTTCATTTCATGCGCCCTTGGAAAGATCCTAATTCCAAAAACCTGTTCAAACCCACGAATTGCATCTCAATTCAAATGACCACAGTATTTTCTGCAGTTTTTCCATGGAGCCTTCCAATTTGCAGAAAAATAAAGGTTAGTCCTCAAGAGTCCGCTTTCTGAAAAACACATCCTTCTCTAAGTTTTCTTAATAAAATAGGATTTTGTGATAGCCGATCCGTGTTTTAACGCAAAAATAAAACAGCAGGAACATGGTTGCGAACATGCCTGATCCGAGACGTTTTGCGATTAACCGGAGGATAGAATTGGATAACACCTGGGCGAGATGTATGCTATGCATATAATAGGGCCTTGAGCTGGTGACAGGGCGTGAGAGTCAGCTCATCTCGACTTAATGTAGCGGCAGAGACCTAATGTGGTCCCGTATCCTGTGGGATCAAGGCAAAGGTAGTCAGCTGCTTAGAACTAGTGCTTTGAGTGAGTGAACATTCACTAGTGCCCTCCGGAAATCGGATTTTCAGATTAAATATTCTAGCGAACGTTTATTATGTTCAAAATTAGGCGCCCTTAGGTTGTGCATTCGTTTGCTTCTGCATCACGTTAAAACTGACTAATCCTGCATCAGTACCTACATCATTGCAAGGCAACACGCTGTCAATTGGGATCGCCACAACAGCGTCAAATGGAAACGTTCGACGAGAACCAATACCCATCTCTTCGTTATTATGTAGTACCAGCAGATTGATATTAGTTTTCCCATCAATTCTGTTCCTGCCTTTTTGGTAACGACCCATCCATCCAGTTCGAACGCCTAAACGAAAACAAATAAGGCAACTGAAATAAAGTTGATCCTTGCTGACGAGGTTTGCAGCGAAATTCCACTTGACGCCTATTTTTTCGAAAACTGGAAGTGCATTTTTTCTAATCAGTCATTGTATGATATCATATCACCATTTGTAAAACTGAAAAAATCTTAAAATCGTGGCAATGTAGATAAACACTCAACTTTTGCTGTATGCTACCAGCAAATTAAAAAGCTGCTTGTGAAGTCAATCCAGCAATAGAAGCAGAGGCGTATTGCTACTTATCTTAATTCGGACACAATGAATTCGACAAATTTGTTTTAACAGTGACGAGGTCCAGTGGCTCGTTTGCAAGTACAAAAAACCCTCATGGGTGTGGTCACTCCGTCCTACACACCAAGGTTTAGGTTACAGGCCTCACGTAATCTTCGCCTTAGTGTGCCATTGGTGGGGTTCGAACGGCGATGCAGAAGTTTGGTTCCGATACACCATGCGATCATTTTAATGGCTTAAAGCTAAACTAAGGAATAGCCTCGTTTCAATTAGGTCTGCAAAGGGTCGTTGCCTATTAGTTAAGTAGCACTTGTTTTATAGTATCGGCATTTGTTAATTTCACCAGCTTAGGAACCTCACTTCTCTTTCTTCTTATTTTTCCGTTTTCTCGCAGCGCTACCTGTGAAAGAAGTCACCACAAAGTGATAGAGCATGCAGAATACTTAATTAATGCCGTCTATAACGCGAATTCGAGGATATTTGGTCACCTTCTTCTGTGACTTGGCATCAGATCTCATCCTTCTCTTCAATAAATGTCGGTCATATTGCCATAGGTTCCCTTTTAGGATGGCTACATAAACTAGGCACTATCTGCATCTTCAATGTCTCCTTTAAGAGATTTTCTTCCCACCTCATCAGGGCAATCACTATTTACTTCTCACAGCTCCAATGTATGCAACTTTTCTCCTTTTTCCTCTTTTAAATAGCTTTCACCTTCTGTTTTCGGTGCCACTCATCCTTAACATCTTACAGCTCTTTCTTTGCAGACGCAATCATAAGGGAATGCAGTTCTTTTATAGTTTGTGACACTTCTTCTCAAAACGCTGTTTTACAATCGCAGTGCCCACAATGAACGACTTCCAGGTGTGAGAACTTCACATCAAATGTTTTGATAGAGCCTTTGTCTTTTACAAGTTTACCAGACTCAACTGCATTGTAACAACTTGTTTTGGTCAAAATTATTCGCTTTTGGTGCTATAAATGCATGTACGAAGTAGGTGATTGAACATACGACTCATCAAAGCAGGTGTGGCAATTGGGCCAAATAGATCACTAGTGCCTGTTTTCCGCTGTAGGTGCGTATGTGATCTGGTGTTTTTCATCCAGTGATGCACACTATGCGTTCCTTTCTCCTCTTTCTTTCAATTAATATTTTATCAGTAAAAGCCTTTGATGCACTCGAGTGTTCGCTCCTTTGCCTGCCTGCATGTTTGACGCCACCTGCGGCAGTCATTGGAAGGACTAGAGAGCAGTGGCAATGCTTAATTGAATGAGCGAGTCTCATCAGAATTTAGTGGAGACACATATGACACCGATGCCGCTGTTAATTTCAACACTGATTATGACGGTGGTGATAACTGTTGCGGTTCTTCAAATGCGCCCTGTAGGCGAGAAGGCAATTTAAACCTGGTCGTGGAAGCAAGTGGTCGCTCTCCTGAGTTTGGGACAATGTCTTTGGAAATATTGCAGCTCCGCTACCTCATGTCCTCCCTGTGCTTACAATAAAGATGCCGAAAAGCATCCAACATTCTCAAATCAGGGGTATTAGAGGAGAAGTGTGGTCCGCAGTACCAGCAGATAGGTGGAAGTGAATGAAAGCGTAGCAGTATTTTGTGCTGAATTTCATCCTTTTATCGCAGTTGGATTTGGAGCCATCTGATGACAGAGGCTAGTCGAGTTGTATCAGAGACATTCTATGTAGATGGTGGAAGCAGATCCTCCCCATGCGGCATCTTCTCTGTGTAGCGCCGGGTGGGTTAGCTAGGCCGAAATGACCTGTTCCACTGCACACTGTCTTGCGCAACCCCAACTTAATCTACGCTATCTTACTCTATGACAATCATTCAATAAACCATTCTACTTGCTCTCGCCAATATACTGGTCTCCAGCAAAATGTTCATCACTAGGTTTTTTCGGTTTGGCCTAAAAACTTGTCATCTTTATCCTAAATGGCTATTGACAATGTCATTTTACGTTTTTTCGCATTTTTGACCCATGGAGAATCTTTCGATGATGATGAGCCGAAGTCTAGGACTGCGTCTTGGTCATATTCCCCGACCTTGCTTCGTAAAGGTTAGTAATCCAACCGCATCATTTCAAGTAATCCAATAGTATACTGCGTGACTTCCTTTCGCATTTGTGTCTACTCTAAACTATTGTTGACAATAAGTTGTAAATTGCTGTTGTGAACCAAGTAATGCTAAAGAAAGAAGCAGTGATGTTAGGGACAGTAGTAGACAATTAGATCAGGATGGAGTCGACGGTGTCATTTAAGGACTGATAAGTGTACCACTGTTGATGTGGAAAAATGAGGTCTCGCAGATTGCATTCGCAGGTGCATGAATAACTGCAACAAGCAATGCAAAGTAACGCATGGAGAGAAAAGGAAGAAAGAAAGAAAGAAAGAAAGAAAGAGGACCGGTTCTCTGCTAGGATGTTATTATCATTTTCACTTTTTCAACGTTTTGTAAAATAGAACGAATTCTAATCCAGACGTATGGTAGCTTCTTTCTCCTTTTATAGTTTAGTAAAATTTCTTAGTGCGCCAAGGTGGCTTTTCCGATAACAGATTGAATATTGCGTCTGAGCAAGTCTGCATGTGATGAGCGGGGACAATGTCAGATTCCCTTCAAAAATTTGTGAGCAGGTGAATGATAATGGCTAGGAGGAGAAGTTCGCGCTCCAATCTTGTCGACTTGGTATGCAACTGATTATTCACGAGATGATAAATGTTAGTGTTAAGGAGTATCGCAACATCAGATATCAAGATAAGGTCGCCACCTCAAGCATCCCAATTCGCGCTTCATCAGAGGCAAGATAACTGCGTATCCTTAATATCAAGGGTGTCGCCATGGCAACTAGATCTCATAATCTTCCAGCAAATTATAAATGAGCCCATTGCCATAACTCTAAATAGGTTTGATAGTTTTCCTGTCCACAACCTATTCTTTTCCATCGTTGACAGCTTTCTTCTGCTTGATCCCATGCCACTGCATTCTGCAAGTTAATTGGACTGGTCTGCATCGCCCCATCTCTATGCAGTTTAATAAATTTAAATGTCACAATGCTGCACCACGAATAAATTTGTACTGATACAGTTAACGAGACTAGGAGCTAGCATTTCATCGCCATAGTAGGTTGAAGAGATGGTCATAACGTCCGCATTTCTTCCTAAGAACCCTCTTTAATAAAGCTGATTTAGAAATTCCTCATACCATGACCACGCAACTGCAGTGACAGCACAATTTTGGATGGTGTAATCAAACAGAGACTCCTTCGATGCGTAAATCAAAAAAGGGAAAGGGAGAAGAAAGTAAGGTAGGGAGGGAGGTGAAGGCAGAAACAGACAAGTAACGAGTCAAAATTTATAAATCATCCGGCGCTATTCATTTAAAGCAAAAAGCGTAAAAGCAAGGAATTTGCTGTCATGACGAATTGAACCGTGGAACCTGTCGCAAAATAAATGCCTACATTTAGTCCCTCAGAGAGTTGAGCGCGTACGAATCGCGGCCACAAGCAGCCGAAATCGCCATCAATCGCGGGAGCAGCAGCAGCAGGATGCCCGATTGAGCTTCTGGTCTCTATCACTTGTCCTGAACGTTGCATTTTTTGACTCATTCCATGTTTTGATCCCTTTAGCCAATCATTTTTCTCTCCCCATGCAATGGCAGTCATTTCACAGTACCGTCTTCCATTGTTGTATTGCGATGTAAACAGCTGTCATCCCGTCCTGCCATCTCTGCCATCACTAAGACTTACCAATCCAAGTGTCACATTTAGCACCGGTCCACTCACCACTTTTGCATTGCCGCAAATCTCTCGGTTCCTTTAAGGTCACTTAAGGTCCTTCAACGCGCTACTTTTACATTCATTCACTCATTCACATACACTTTGCCTAGCTTTCACACCGCGATTCCTTAGCAAAAATGAGGATGGTGGTGTTTTCGGATGATAAAGCAGAATTATTTTGCATTCACAGATTCGACGTCCTCCGTAAACAAGGCAAGATCATCGATCCATCCATCTAAACAAAGGATGGAAAATTGCTGAGGCACATGGACTGGTTCTGGCAGCTGAATTTCTACTTATACTAGGGACATTAACCTCTTAATAGAATAAAATATCAGTCCAACATAAACGGTTTCCTACAGGGTACGCACTTACACACGAATAACGATTACTGTAATTTTATTCCGTCCACTTGCAGGTTTAGACATCTGATATTAGAATGTTGGTCAATGGATGACACCATGCAGTGTAGCATCGCAGGATTTCCCATCCAATGCAATTTCTTGGATGAGCAGTAATTTATCTCCTTTGCTTCTTCCAAGGGATAGGTGACTCCTCCTCAGTCTCGAGTTTGTTCCATTCCGCTTACTTGTAACCGTATAGGCTGAAGCAGACAAATGTGTTTGAAACTCATAGCCGAACAAAGAGAGAGATGTCATGAAAATTTGATTAAATGCGCCTTTCAAACAAAAAGCGGTTGAAATTTATTAGCGTCATAGCTAAAGGGGAAGCAAGCTTCTGGTCTGTGTAATCATAAAATGTCTCCGATGTTATAAGAGCAGATGTTAAAGAGAGAGGCACTGAGTCCACAACACTGATGGCATCGCCGAACACATCCTCCTTTCACGAGCACCATGAGCATCACGGATTCTTCGCCTCGCTTTGGTCAACGGTATTTGGAAGTCCGAATCACCGCTACAAAGTTACCTTATAATGCTAAAACGATCCTTCTTCCTTTCAGTGCTTTAGTGTGTGTATGCAATTTTCTTATCACTATGTGACGCAGCTTACATTTCTTTGGTAATAAGAGCTAGTTGACATGTAATTGACCTCAATGATGGTACACTAATGCAGCCACTTGAGAATTTCTTGGAAACAAATGAAGACTCAATACAAGGGCAAAATATATGCATTTAGTAAACAGAGAAGGAAGTGGACTGCTGGCATCGCCCGGAGGTCAGCCTATCCGGCCAGGGCAGCAATATGGCTACCCAAGTAACCGTAAACGAGACCAACAATCAAATAAGCAAGGTGTTCCAATGGCTTAGCATTATGTCGATACAAAATACATGGTAGAAGTAAAATAAAGCACATTTTTCTCTCCACATGCCACAATTTTTGACACACGATGGCCAAAAAAGTTGAGAGTTAAACGGAAGCCCTAAAATTTGGCAAAGCAAAACAATGTATTGGAAATGTGAAACTAGGGTCGTAGACTCGCAAATATTTTAAGGTTCATTTAGCATTTCTCTTGTCATCGGAAGATTCTGATACCAAAAAACCGTTCAGCTTTAATAATGACTTCCACCCATAATTATTCGATGATTAGTTCTACAAGGTTCACAACATTATTAATTATTTTTGAGTGGCCGCTAAGTATGATTTCATTTGCAGCGTCGATGTGTAAGATGCTGGAGAGTCGCAAGACATGGAGGGGACAGATATGCAACGTTTGACATTATTTTAGCTTCTTTACGAAAACTCAAGGCTAGAAACACCGAACATCAACCTTTTCCAACGTCCGCTTGGCGAAATCCAAGGTCCAAAACGTCATTCATACCAAGTTGCGTTCAATGGTTAATAGAGGTTTCCTCTTTTTATGCACACTGGTCAGACACTTTGGACACTGTTAGATAGCGCGGATGATTAGAGCAAGAACGGATGATCAAGTATCTACGAGTTTGTAAAATTGAGGTCAGTGCCCTCTTCGTAGTCAATTCGGTCAGCTAGAAGGGCAAGCTTAAAGCAAAGGATAAGACAAATCGCCTTCACACTTACATAAACACAAGCACACACACATTTCTACTTGTTTTCGTAGGACACTAATCAAGGGGGCTCTATAAAAGGGCGAAAATAAAAGTAGACAATGATGCACACGCAATCTTTGACAAACAGACAGACAGGCATAGATATATATTGAAAACGGAGCAGATAGTCTAGAGCGGAAAGCACACAATCTTACTCATTATTGTGGAGCGTCAGGTAGAGATGTTCGCCACAAAGATGGTTAAAAAGGATTAAAGTGAGCCTACAAATTACGGAGTGAGAAGTAGAGGTAACGCGCCCACCTTTGCCCTCGAAAGGGTACGTGAAGAGGCGAAGTGGTGTAGGACAAACTAAAGCTTGTGCTTAGGTTACTTTGGTCATGGTGGATACCTCCTTCCAATTCAAGTCACTTAAAGTGCATTGAGTCAGTTCGGTGTGTCGGTGTTCCTGTGCATGTCTTCGTCGAATCAAGCTAAGTACTCAGTTTTACAAAACGCGTTTCAGATCGTCGATTTTTTTGTTAGAGACCGCAAATTCAATGGGCACTAGATATCAAAGCCCGTAGATCCAGCACTCCAAAATATCATCATGGGTGGGGCATTCATCCACCCGCTTAACAGCATCGGTCCGATTTATAACGTAGATTCGACCTCTAGTTTCTTTGTGCTTAATCAGCGCCTTCAGTGCATCTAAGTCAAGCCGAAATTTAATTATAAATGGGGACGTCGTCCAGTTAATTCTGTTACCATAATGTCAATGAATGAGTCACATGCATTTGCTCAATGCTAGTAGAGGATCGCAGCCCCTCTGCTGACGAGTGAAGAACAGACAGTGAGCGGAATAGCACACTTTCTCCTGACTTGCATCATTCTTTCACATTGTCACGTAGAGAAGTTGCCGGTCCGATTGGGCCAGTTGCGTGAGTTACTGGACTGAACACCTCTTCTTGCCTATTCGAAGGGCTCAAATGAAGCTCATGCTCTAGTCATTGCTGCTTCTCCAAATCATCAGGCAAATATACCACATTCACGCCTTCCTTATGCTTTGTCCTACCTTGACATCGTTTCACCTTTACTCCTTGCCGCATTAAGTTGCATTTAAGGACGGTCAGAGGGAGCAGAGCAGGTTACCGCCGAAATTTGCGTTACCGTAGATCAACTCAAGCAAACACCTTCTAGGTGTTGACAAGTTTTGTGTCAAGGAAGCAGCACGACGCGTCGTCAGAAGTGTGTGTACAGGCAGAGAAAAAGCTAAGCAGTGTCCAGAAATGACTCAGCACATAATGTTCAGACGCTAATGTTCTGCGCAATGCTCAAGTCATCCTAAATTTTACGAAAAGTAGTCGGTCCACTCAGTAAGGCATTATGGCTAGCTCACCTGTTCTGTTACCTATGAGATCGCAGGCGACACTTTAGTGCCCTCTATAAGGCCGCAATCTTACACAGAGCCGACTCATATTACGCTTAGCAAGAGGAAAAAGCATAGCGAGTTGCTAAGCCAGTACGCGAATACGTTCCCATGGCAGGGTGCTAGACTGAGACAAGCAATTTTGTGAAGTATGCTGCAGATGCCGGGGAAGCTATACTCATCTATTAACCATCCAGATGCATACTACCTTTGCTAGAAGTCAACCGTCTGGTGGAAGAGATGATTCAAGAACAACGTCACCGTGAGCCTCTATGATCGTGCTAATTAAGGAGCTCAACCGCAGCACGCGACTGTGCATGGACTATGGGAATGTAAATGCCGTAACTAAGAAGAAGGTAGTCCCTTCACCCGCATAAATGAAACGCTAAATTCATTAATTGAGTTTAAATAGTTCTAGCCCTTGATACAACTTTAGGATGATAGAATATAGAAGTGACAGAGGCGAACAGATGGAAGCCAGCCTTTGTATTGCCAAATGCGCTATATGAATTTCAGACGAAGCCATTTTGAATCTGGCGTAGCGGCCACCTAACAACGCCTAATGTGACCACCGTACGACCCACCTCGATGACCTTCCTTTTTTTATTTATACCTGTGGGAGCATAACGCCANCGTGTGGTTTATGGCCGATTGCAATGTCACCTCTGAGGTATAAAAATTAGTAGGAACAAGTGATTTCATGCAAGGCTGATGAAAAGCACATTTTAACGTTTCAGTTGTGTGTGATTAGGAAGGTATGCTATACTTCCCTGAAGATTATAAACCCTTGACTTCATATTAGATAGATATTAGCACACAGCATTAACTTATGTCCTAAGTTCACCTCAAGAATACTATGCAAATTAGAAGAAAACGACAATTTTACTTCCTACAAATCTAAGAAGTCTAGACTTGTTTTACGAATTCTCCCCAAACTGCATCCATAAAATGCACACATAGAGAAGTGGCAATCAGTTCGTTGGAGACATCAACAGCTTATGTAGATACCAGAACTTAATGTTTACTGGTTTTGGCCATAATAGCCACGAAATTTAATGCTATTTAAAAAACAAACATACTTATTTGTGCCACTGTTTTATGTTTGATTAAGTTCTTTCCACAGCATTTTCATAAGACCTAAACTTAGTAAACCTTATTCGAATGTAGAGTCAGTTTCAATACTTTTACGCGTTTAGCCGACTGTCAAAAGCAGAGTTTGTGACTTTCCGCCTAGCTTTTGGAGGAGAATGAAATAAATCAAAACATTCGCTGGTTAGCCAAGATTAGCTTGTGGCGCCATGTCTAATCTGCCCCCTTTGGGAATGTCTCGGAGATCCTGACGGGTTTAAAACGCAAGCACTTTCTAAAGCCTAAATTTTGCAAAGAAAATTATTCTTTTATTCGCGAGCATATGGAACGTTTAATAAGTGCGTTTTTGCTATGAATTGATCCTCAACTAGTTGGAACGTAATTCGGCTAATAATAGCCGTTGTTTATCAACAGTGCATGTAGTTTGATTCAAAACGATATTTGAGTGAAAAAAGACTGCTTTTCGAGTGTTGTATATCTAGCAACATCATTTTTACACTCACAAAAAGAAGAGGCATTCAGTTGCGGATGCGAGCAGAAATGCAACAGATGAGATTTATCTTAAAAATCACATAGAAGCGGAAAATCGAGCTAAAATAAACGACTATATTCACCTGTTGCGATTCCATTTTTCCCTTACAAGTTAAAAACAACGGTGGCTATAAACCAAATATGCGATTTTTTTGGCACAAACCACCAGTTAATTATTCGTTTATCGTAAACACATTCCGAAATCATTTAAACGAAGCTGCTCCACATAATGCCA
>JADWOT020000197.1:1712-36000 GCA_036345935.2 Taenia hydatigena | reverse complement strand
GACTTAGTTAAAGTGGCATGCCTGCCTGTCTGGAGCACGGGAATAGCGTCATATGCTGAGGAAAACAGGGAGTGGAAATCGACTTCTCCCAATCGAAAAGAATGTTGAGCGCTTAAACGTCCGAAAGAGTCAGCAGTGTTTAATTCTAAACGGCGGAGCATGACCTCCATCAGGACAATTTTCCGTCCACCAAGCAAATGAAATTGACAGTGATGACGAACAATTGAGTTTTAGTGCCTGAGCTAAATACCACTAGTTGATGTTGATTTGATTAAGAAATAGACGATATAAATGCTTTCACATTACAACACACAGAGCAATCACGAGTAATGACAGCTCGCTAATCCATCCAGGTGATTATGATTCCAACTCAGGTTGACTAGTCGTGAGACAGGCCAATTCGTGTGTGTGTGTGTGTGTGAGGAATTGTGGCATCGCTCACATGCTTACTTTTGCCCGTTCATAGAGCACTTGGAAGCATGAGCAAACAGCACCAACTTTAGAAAGAGCAAATCCAAGCCTGCTTACTCTCCTTTCACCCACTCACTAATTCATTCACATTCATCCATGTTAGTCGGCAAGTTGAAAGCTCCTTACTGACAATTAGTTCAATTCATTCGCGCATACCACTTGTTTCTTCTCAGTAACAATCAGATATTGCGCAAATTTACGCAGCAGTATGTACGACGTGGCAAGCATTCACTCAGCCCTTAACAGGTTGGAAGCCAGCAGCAATGACTACCTCACAATTGCACAATGTAGCCAAATCGATACCATCCGGTAACTTTAGGAAACGCGGTAAGCCTACTCGGCAATCATGCCAGTCCCAAGACTCATCTTATGCAAAAGTTAACGTGATTGAGGATCATATCCACCGATCTTAGTCCCAATGTCGATGGCTGCCGACTGATAAGGTGCCTTCTGTGTGTTCTGTAACGTGAAGTGGATGTAGTACCCGATGGTGAGATGGTACATTGTAGAAAGTGGGAAGAAAAAAGTTATCGTGAGGAGGAGAAAGCGTTGAATTACAAAACAGGCACAGTCCATTCGCGATTAGGCAGTGGAATCAATGCTAAGCAGCCCTTTTCTTAAGCCGGTGTGTGGATATGCCTTTACAAGCACCCTCAAGCACCTGCTGCTCTCGGCGACTCAACTGTGGGAGTTCATATCACTCTGCACTTAGGGTAAGTGGTAAATTGTAGGTGTCCGCGCACTTCAATTACCACTGGCCTACTGCGTCCATGCAGAATCACCATTATCAAGGAAGTGAAGCTGTAATAGCTTAGGACAACACCGACTTAATAGGTGTGGCCAAACGAATGACTGGCTGACTAGTTGGTGCAAGTAAGTTGAGTAATGACGCATCTAAATGTGAGCAGCAGGTCAGGACACGACTTTAACAAATCTATTTTGATCACACCACCCACACATCTGTGCTAATTTGTCACCGACATGACTGAACCCTACAGACTTCAATGCTTTTGTTGTCCATGCTGGAATCGACATCGGAGTTCTTGGTCCAAGTACTGCTTCAACATGTTGTTGTTTCGGGACCGACCCCTCATTTTTTCAGTCCGATATAGTCGTTTTGCAGAGCTGAAGCTTCTATTCTATCACCTGAACGAATTAAGATACTCATAGCAATTCACACTAGTAGATTCCATTAATCCACCACGGTATTCACTGCATTTGTTCTTGTAGCAAAAATTAATAGTGAAAGTTCTGGTTAACAAACACATAAATAATAGCTGCCTCTTTAGTAGAGAGCAACTATGTTAGCATTGCTGGAACAGGTGGACGGTGAGTGTAAGGATATTTTTGGCTGGCGAGACTACTTCCGTTCCTAGGTGTAAAGTTTCAGTAACTTGTAGATGACGACTCATCAAAGTGACAGGGTTAGCAAGATTACGTGGCTAGAAATGCAACGTGCAAATTTGGAAGCAAATCGACTGTAAATGCGGCCACAATTTGGTTCCACTTGGCCGCAGCCTACTAAAACGTGACCAACACTGGAAGAAGTAGGAACGGTTACCCCGTGGTGTAGAAGGTTGTTAGATTAGCGATATCGAGAGGGTTTATGGAATACATTAATTTTGTATTTCATTTGGACCGATTTTAAGTATTTATTGTTTCAACTTTGCACTTGAGGATTACATCTGCCGATGATGGTCTCAACTACGGCAAAGACAACTGACTGATGGACTGCCATCAAGCTATTCTGTGATGAGGCGGTGCATGAAAGCGAACGGGATGAGAAAGTGCCAGATCTCAGGGCAAATCAAGTTCACGACGGTAGATAGCTTATGCGATGCGAAGTACTCCATCCCCTAAGTCGGCGAGTGCGTGGTTTTACAGACGCACTGCAACCACCACTGCTTTACCATTATCAAGTGCCGCTCTGTGCTCACAGTAGGCACTAGTACGTATGCATGTTGAGCAATAAACATTGGTTTGGTGAAAGCAACCAAATTAGGCAGCGTAGCTAATCGTCTTGAATCACACACTTAGGTGTTAAACGAAGTTGACTGATAGTCGTAGTGGTTCATCTGAGCATGTGTTTGATATTCATATTGATTTGAATGAGAAATGAACAAAGTGAGTGGATCCACCTTGAAAAGATATTGAGCAGTCACAAGTAATGAAATCTTAACAAGCCACCTTGAGTCATGAATGTCGCGTGCAAGTAAAGCTGCATCACATTTCTCTCAAACACACCATTCGAATTCCAAAATTATGTACTATATTGCTAGCTTCACGGCAAACGATTGCAGTACATTGTGCTGCATGGCGGCCGTGCCTTAGTCATGGGATCAAAAGATCTTCAGAGAGCTGTATTCAGACTCCTCAAATTAGGGGAAAATAGTAGAGTCAATGCTTCCAGTTCTACAGCCACGCTTTTCAGTCCATTTAATCTTAACGTCACTGCTTGGAGAAATCGTCGGTGATGAAGGCCTGCGCTTAGGCTTTAATGCACAATTTGCTTGATGAATAAAGTGCCAGGAAACATGTCATGTAATTAAAAATTCACAAGCATCTACCAGGAGGTCTTGCTAATGCTTGCAGCTGACATGGCGCATAGAAGTAGAGCATCATTTCAATGCAATGAAAGGTAGGTTTGGCAGTACTGTATAAAACGCTACAGCTTTCATCTGCACCGACAGAAAATAACAACAAATCACAGACGCATATGCTGATGTTCTTCATCGTGTAGGAAGAGTGTGCGTTGAAAATTATAAGCCCACCCATTTAATTGCACATTTCATCATTAGCTGTATCTTAACAAGAGCGGTACACACCTCTAGTCTAGTTAAAACCTGCTCAAGTCTGAGGATTTCAGCTATGTCGGCAACAGACTTTCATGCTCGTGTGAAATCGTTGGACGTAAACTTGGTTTGCTCAAGCAGTGTTTTGATCCGCTCCATTCATTCGGATCGGTTATCAATCGCCTCACTGACAATAAGTGGTCAGTCGTTCACAACACTCAGACAGGTCCTCTTTCAAGTCTTAGTAGTTCAAATTCAACTGCCCTCAGTAAGCCAATGCCGCACACAGTCACCTACTGTGGGTCCATTTTGACACGTGACTTTGCTGTGAACTGGCACGTGATTACACTTATGAGAGCAGCAGAAGTTGGTGGCAATGCATGCTGATCGACCCAGGGAGGCGAAAACTCTTATGCGTTTCAGTGAAAGAGGAAAAGGCGCTGAGAGTTGCGCATGTCACAAATATGCTACCAAAAGGAAGTGCCAAGCAGGGAAGAAGATGGTGTCGGCGTTTGGAGACCATGATCTACATGACACAACCCTGACTCAGGTGTCTCGTTTGCCAATCATATGAGAGTACCTCCTTGAAGAAGTTCACACATGCAATAGGTAATAATGTAAAGAAGTGAGAGGTGCTGACGAACTCAAGTGAGGGCAATTTGTTGAAGTTTTGCTTGGTGAGATCAATTTCCGGTGCGAAGACACCAAACAACGACTCGGTTTCTGTGAGTTTCATTAGACCCAGCATTCCGAACTGGCTGTCCACCATGTTTTTGGGAATGCCGTTTTCATAAGATTCCACAACTTTAAGATTAAGGTGGATCCATGGGTTGCAAGGGTGAAGGGAAATTGAATTGTTGAAGAGGGAGGAGAATAGCAGGAGCGCCTTGTTTAACAGACTTGAAAGAAACCTGTTGTGCTGCAAGGAACCTAGATTTAAATTGTTACAATTGCGTACATCGATAGCAAAAACCACTCAGCCAAGATCATTGCACCACAGAAAGGTTTGTATTGAATCGCTAAATTTCTACCTTGGCACGAATCGTCTTCGCAAAATACAGTAAAATCGACTGTACCAGCCCACTTGGCATGCCATTGGAGCTATTTTTATGAGCCTTAACACAATAACAGGGTAAGTTAGGATGTGGATGCAAACACTATACTCCAGAATGGATCATTGGGGCTTGACATTTTGGTTTTGCTCAACTGCCTGCACTCGGTCTACTTCTCATGTATGCAACGGTACATTCATTTGATTTTGCATCCATCTTTACCTGTGCTCTTTCTCAAACATCAAAATACTCTCCCATCCCGTATCATTCCTAATTTGCGAAACATCATGTTCACACGTCCATCTGGCTGTCTGGATATCTTCAAAGTCTGCTTCTGCAAACACCTTACGCTTGCGTGCATTAGTACTCGCACCGACTCTGCTGCTATAGTCGCATTGGGCGAAGACGCAAAGAAGACGTCATCTGCAAAGCTTGATGATGGCAGAAAGTAAGGATCGGCATGTTTAAGCGATGGTTAGCTACTGTAATGTCATTGACTCCGATGTGCTTTGACGCGAGCATACCACATTAACGTGCATGACTTCACAATAGCAGTCAGGCGGGCTGATGCACTGGCTCACAAATGTAGAGAGTGTTAACTCGCGGGCAAGAAGCAATTTGGAAAAAGCACTTTTTCCTAAAGCCTTTAAAGGTTTTTTTGCATTTACACTTTGCGCTCATTTAAGCAAAAGCAAATGGACAGGAGCAAGGTGGTGAATGAGGAAGCCAAAGATGGCAAAGTACAAGCATTTTAGGTACTTTTTATGGCTAATTTGCGCTTGCGTGTCTGAGTTTTGTAGTGCAATGCATGTGGAGAAGATTTTAATGCATGATGTGATGCCTTCCACCTATTGTTCGCTAGTTCATCCCCGGTTTCAAGACATTTTGCAGCTCAAAACGCAAACCGATTTCACGAAGTGCAACAATGAATTAAAATTGAATTTTTAAATGTGCGGGCATCATAGCAACTCATTTTTACTATCTCCACCCAGTTGCAAAAGTACAGATACTCACTCTTCAGTAATTGCCCATCCCTTGCCGGCAGTAAAATTAGCGAATCGACTCCAGAAAGAACCAGTGCAATATGCACAGCAAAACCTGCAAGCTAACTGTTGACACAGGCGCTCCATAACCCTAGAGAGCAGTATTGGTGTAGTTAATTGAGACAGAAAGGTCTGAACAGAGGTTACTGCGATGCCACCAGCCTGACGATCGTGAAACACGAAATTCAAACGCATTGTCTTTATCAGCCCCTCTTTTTCCTATTTCCTGATTTCTTGACCATTCTTCATCTCCCTCCTGCATGCCTGCCTTTCTTTTACGGTCCCATGTTCGACCCCATCCACTCCTCTGCCTTCAATCCTATTAACCCTCAACTCCCTTCCATCGTCTACCTGCACTCTTCCCGCACGGCTGCTCCGCCTTCGTCTGCAAGCACTTTCACTCAAAGGAGGTGCATGCTTCTGGGCACTTCCGCTGAGCGATCACCTGCGTCTCCACACTCTCCAACACACCAACTGTCCACAAGCCATTAGGTGCTCGAGGCCGCGTCACTATTCAATAACTACAAGGCATCCATCTCTTAACCCACCATGCCTATCTGATGAAAAACCGCTATCATTTTTAGAAAACTTCACATCCTGAACTGGAGGTATTCCAGGCAGTGCAATGCTAAAACGAGCAAAAGTACACCAAGGCATTTGCCACCGAATTCTCTCAGCCAATAAGGATAGTGCGCTGCAAATTGACAACATGCTAAATTGAAGTAGTATGCATTCAAGGCTTACCCGTGCTTACCAATAGAGGGTATCATAACCATGTAGGGGTGTCTGGAATCCTCGTCAAAGACGCGGCTCATCTCAACCGCAAATCGGTCATCATTTTAACGAAGGTATGCAATGAACAAACGAGTTGAGGGATCACTAAGTTGTGTGCAAGCGGAAGTCTTGTAGTTCGTTTCACTGCATCTTTATCACCACAGAAACATCACACTAGTCGATTTATGTAGTCTGCGAAATGCAAGATTCTCGCCTCCCTTTTTTGTTGCCTCAGTAACTGCAGTAGTAGAGCAAGAATGGTACCCCGCATCGCATAGATAGCGCGTAGTACAGATGGAATCAAAAAAGAATAAAGAAGGGTAAGGCGATACTTGTGAAACTAACTTGCTTCTTTCGAGTAACAAAACGGGTCAGAAAAGTAGGCGAATTGCACGCCGTTTCCTTCATTCTCCTTTTCCTATTCCCCTTCTTGCATCCACACTTCTGTGCAGTAACTGCCAATGTTATCTGCAATGAAAGGCGTTTTCCTCCTTACACATACGTGTGTAGCAGTCTGATTCCCATAACCACTGTCACGCTTTGCTTATTTAATTTAGCAGACTACTCTCGACAGATCTGACAATTAGACTGTGCAATATAGAGCACCTTCCAAATGCATGTACATCCACCACATGGGCAAGGTTGTGTGAAGAAAGGACTTCCAGCTGTGTAGCAGCATAAAGCTGTTTATATGTAAAAGTAGTACGAGAATAACATCGCACTCATCCATATGAGGCACCTTACATGGTACGAAAACATCTGCATGCTCAGCTTCTCTATCCTATGTGTGTTTACCTCCACTTTCGTGAATGCTATGAAAAATATTTGAGTGCACATATCCTTCGTTGAGGCGACGCACCTCGTGACGTTCTCGCCTACACAGAAGAGCGATATAAAGAATCCATTTAGTGATTTTCCTCGAGGACACTTCAGTGTTGAGTAAGGCTAGTGCATGCTAAATCTGCATTGCATCTGCCTTGCTGCGAGGATGCGAGGGATGCCTACACGCAGTCATCAAAATACTTAGGACGGCATGACAGAGAATGCTCTCATACCAGACCATTTTGTTAGAAGGTATTTAGGGCTTAGCTTGGCTTTAAAAATAAATTAGTCATCTCTTTCACTAGGTTGCTTATCGTGAATTTGTTCCCAACTCACCCCTCCAAGGATCAAATTCTCTTGAAGCTGACCGTTATTTTCCTATGCTGAGACAAGTAAAGAGCAGAAAAAGATGATGCAGAGCATGGTAGAAGACGTTGACACAATAAGTAGATGGCAATGGGGGAAGTCCAAATTATGCAAAGCAAGGTGGTAAACAGGGACTGTAATGCATTCGGCAAACTGTACTGCATCACTCATGACGACGGTCAAATTTTGAAGACTGTAAATGCAAGCAGAGTCTAGAAGGCTGCTACTTCGTTACGCGGCAAATTTGATCAGCGCCCCGTCGCCTTGCAACGGTGGATGGAAGGCCTCTCTTCTGACCACATTACGTATCACTTTTTAGCCGTAATGGATTCCAACATGTTGCGGACAGACAAATATGTGGCGCTTTAATATCAGACTGCTGGTATCAGGAGGATGCCTTGTCACCCTTTTTTAAGGTATTTGCCTGTCTGCAGCCCCACTCAAATGTCGGATTTGTTAGGCACCCACTGCTGAGCACTAATTCAGTAGCGAGGACATTCCGCTTCAGAATCTAGTTACAACGGCTGTCAGCAGCACTGAGGCGGTGTTGCCAAAAGGGGGGCCGGGAAACTCATGTAATAGCGCATTTGCGTTGATTAAAATTCCATTAACTTCCTCTTGCAATAAAACGCTACCAGATTACATATGCTTACCACTGTTGGAGATGTGTTTGGATGACACTTCGCTCCTCGACCGAAAAGTAACACACGTGAATTAGTATCGGTGATGACGGTTTGAGTAGACATGTGTGCATTTTAATCTGATTTTTCGTGTGAATAATTAATTATAACAGAAGTCAGTGCGTTCTCAATTGAGGTATTCACGTGCCAGCACAGTGCGGAGAAGGTAACACTACCATATTTTTAGATGCAGAAGAGGAGGCTTATTGCAAACACACTTCAATGAACGAATAAAATTAACTTTATTGGAGATTATACAGGTTCGTCATAATGCAACGCTGCAAATTTCCGAGCGCTGATGGATTGGTGGTCGGCAATCTTGCATTGACTGTCTGATGCATCATAGGACTGCGCACCAATCTCGTCCACTTCCAAAAGCCGGCTATGTATAGTGCGTGATCACTAAAATAACAGCACAGACAACAATGCTTACTAGAGGCACACCTAGTCCAAGGTATTATAAAGACATAAAATAACTTACTATGACTTTTGTGGCTTTGACAAGTTCAAGCATTGCAAGCAAGTGTGAACGCATTAAAAAGCGTCAGTTTGTAAATCTGACCCATATTCAATCTTCAAAATATATAGAAGCACCACCAAATCCCAGAAAAGTATGCGCTTGCATGTTATTTTATGAAGATGTAAACCTGGCCTACCTTTGACCTTACATGTTCTACATATTTTATCCCAAAGGGCACTGAATTCTTGGCAGCAGGGGCAAGTAAGCGCAAACGAAAGTGCATTTTGAACGTTTTCACAAGCTTTAGCCTTAGGCAATGCTTAGGTGGGTTTGAAAGCAAAGGAGTGGCTACATAGACACCTCAACTGTTTGCCTGGAAAATTTTGCATTATTAGGCAGATTGCAGCTTCCAGCGCTCTCAGATGCTTGCGCTTTAGAGCACCTATATCTAATTTGTGTTTGTGTGTCAGAGTATGTAGTGCATCGCACATTTCGCTCATAAGCTTTCTTTATATACTACGAGCTAGCAATGGTGGTAAATCAATAGTTGATGAAGATGTGGACAGGTAGACAATACGGGAATTGTCAGTCGCTGGTGAAGGCGTCTCCTTCGTCCTACGATGTGCATATCTTCATGGACAGCAGCGGTGAGTTCGATGGTATGGCAGTGGGTAGTCTCGCAAATGTATGCTGAAGCAATGAGACGAGTGTGAGATTAGAGCTGAATTGATGCCAAGGCTTGTTGCTGGCGAAATGCAGTAGATGTTATGCCAAAGCTAAAGAGATGAAAATGAAGCAAAGTGTTACAGAAATCTGCCATAAAATAGCAGTGCGGATCACACATGCTATTGATTCTTATTGTCTGACCATCCTAATACCAACAAGAGCATCTAAGATTATCTCTTTTCTTACTTGACTATGCACACATGAGTGTTCATGTATGTGCAAATGCCTGCAGCTTTTATTATGCTGCTTTCATTTACCCTCTTGCTATTAATTGCGCTAGAGTTCAGTGTGCTCTCGACAATACCGAAGAATGCATGGGCCGAGTTTTAAGGCTAGGTAAGCCAATTATCAGCTATTAGCCAACATCTACTAACGCACCCACAGGTCGCACATGAACTTGTCGACAACTTTTCGTCCACCCATGCCTACCATCGCACTTTGGTACGATTAATAAATGACTTTTTGATAGTAGAGAACAAGTTAGCAAGCACAATTAAAATTCACCCTTTCCTACTTTCTACGTTTACCTGCTGCCATACATTGCATGCACAAACCAATGCTGAAGGCGCCATTGCCATGAAAGAAGTTGTGTAGTTCCCTTTACAGTCATGATTCAAGGAGTTGACAGAAAAACATTTGCAAATGGCCCTAACCCACGACTTAATTTGACGCCACTCGTTGCTCATTTATATGCGAGGAAGGAAGGGGAAGTGCATGAAAGCACAATTAACCTACTCCACTGCCATCCGGAGGTACTGCATACATAAGACAGCAGAGTGGCAAATCAACGAGGCCGACAAGCTAGACAAACAGCTGGAGGCCCGATAGAATACAAATGTGCATTGATGGTAGTGGGTTGACCTCGTGATCAGAGTGACTGTCATCCTGCTCAATGCACGCTTGAGCGTCTCGCCACATAACCCGATGGGGTAAGTTAGCGGACCCTCCTCTGGGTGACTGAAACACCATCGGCCTCTGCAAACATGACTGCCAAAATACAGTAGCTGCCTTTGATTAATTAGTGGATTCGATTTTAGCAGACTAATTTGTTGACTTGACGTCTGCAGCGCTCTATCCACATTTACCTTTACTGCAGGTCTGCAAGAAGGCGTACGACTTTGCTTTGACGGTACTTATAACTTAACATTATTAAAGTCTTTGGGATTCTTGGGCTATTTCGGTCACAGCAAATACATCTAGTATGCTGATAACGTTTCACTTAAAAGGTATATTCTTTTCTCACTGTTTGATAGCATGCAATCGAGTTTCACAAGCGAACAAGCATACTCTTTTGCAAGTCAAAGGTGCAGACGTGATAAAGTAATTACTTCCTTACAAATTGCGCACTTTGTTCAACGCTCTACATTTCATCCAAAATTGAATGATGCCACACACAAAACGCAGCACTGTTCTATAACTTTGTCATTTTGAAAGATGTCTAATGCATGCCTCAAAATTTATACAAATTGAAGCTAATATTGCATGGTGCTACACTTTGTGACACCGCCTATCCATCAGTCTACTCAGTCATGTGGTGCAAATGCTAGGCAGAATTGACATTTAGCAGCAATATCATGCTCACCTCAATCAGTGTCACGGTCAATGCTCAGAGATACAGCCAATCCAATTCCACCAGCTTGGCTCATGGTCTGCACGCATCACGAGTGAGCATCATATGACACCATCTCATGATCCATCTTGTGCTGAGGGGTTGACTTCAATCATCGGAGCAAATTAATCCAATATGGTCTTGTATTATAACGCCACTAATAAGCGGAGTAATTGGTGGGTAGAAAGCATCACACTGGGAATAGCGAGAAAGAGACTACTTAAACGGACCCTGTGCGTGGTGGCGGCACTGTGAGGCATAGAGTCTACCAATGAAAAACTAGAATCACGTAGCATTACGAAAACTCATGTGTTTACTTTGGATTTAAGAGGCCGATTACGATTATGGATAGTCATTGATCCTAGAGTGTGCCTACTTTCTGCGGATTTTCAGTATATTGAGGCTAAAATAGGGCTGCTATCAGTCCTTTTGCTCCGTATGAATCAGCAGATACAATAGCTGTTGCACTTGCCGCCAAAATTCACAGCGATCCCATCTATTTAGATCCATTGCGCGACTGATGCTTGATATGCAATTTTACAAGGTTTAACACTGACGATCTCTTTGTTCGACTCAATGAAGCATCTCACATGAAACCGCAGCCATTTCACGGGAGCTACGATGGAGTTCAATGCTAATATTTTCGTAATTACTTCTTGCTACTCTTTAGAAATACAGATGTTGCTCATCCGTACGCCAATGCACTCAGCAGATTAAGTTTAGTAGAGCAGCCAAAGATTCTGCAGGAAGATAAACGTTCATTGAATGCTATTAAACAGTTAGAAGGAAATGCACCCATTGAATGACTGAATGAATGCAGCTGTGACCAAAATTAAAAAGGCAGTGGGTAAAAACGACTCAAAATTTTGGAAAAGGTGGACGTGATTTTAAGGAGGAACTGAGTAAAATTTGCAAAAATAATTATCCTCATCAAAATTGACTTTGAAATCCAAGTAGTCATCCAGAATTACTGCATTTGCCTATATTACACGAGGTGTTAAAAATTAAAATATTGGTACTTAGGTCTACGGTAGTTACTGTGAAATGTTCTTTTTCATTTAGACGGTGTTTGATAGAGTCTAGTAAAGCGGAACTTAAATATTAATTTTTGAGATGCTGCCTATCCAGCATCAGTCACGAAACAGATCAAATGCAAGGGATCGTCAAGAAATCGAGCTGCGACTGCAGCAGTCATTACACTTGCATGGTTAAATGAATCAGAAAAGAGTAAACGCAGTACTACTTCTGCTTTGGTTTGCTTACGATGCCAAATACGCATAATGTGTAGATACGATAGCTACTGAAAATGGCTTTTGGCATTTAAATACAACACATGCATTTTAGTCTTCCCAATACTCTGTGACTTTAGTTTCCACTAGTAGATCCGATGCTACACACTTCTGCCGCCACAGACACACGGCCAGTTAAAGCAGAGTCCTTTCAGCTTTCTTCAACGACTCGAAGAAAGCTATTTACCTTGTGCTGATTCTTAGTTGCCAATTACTTCGCTGATTGGTAACGTTTTAATGTTTGACCATACTAGATTTATTTGAGCCGATGATTGAATTCAACCTCTTCAACAAAAGGTGGAGCATGAGATGGTGTCATATGATGTTCACTCATGGTGCGTGCAGGCCATGAGACAAATCGGTGGAATGGGATTGGCTGCATACCTGAGCATTGACCGTGACATTGATTGTGGTGAGCATAGTATCGCTGTTAGATGTCAATTTTGCTTACCAGTCGCGGTCACTCGCTCCACGCGATTAAATAAGCTGTTGGAGAGGTAAAGTCACATCATGTAGCCTTATGCGATATTGGCTTCGGTTTCGCGCAAATTTAGGACTTGAATTGGACTCCTTTTTGCATAATAAGTTTGTAGAATTTCGCTAAGAGATGTCTGCATGATCACACGATCCTAGAATAGGGTCGATGGGAGCGCATAAATTGCAAAGGATGACAAAAGCATTTTAAAAGGTAGAAGCAATTGACTTATCACTACTGCGTTTTGGATTTGCAAAAGACCATTTGTAGGTTTTTTTTAAACTCAATTAATTTTTACGTGTTCGTTGGGTGCTAGCATTAAATTAGCTTCATCCCAACAGACAGTATCTGCCTTATTAGGCCAAGAATAGCAATAATTAATGCACTAAAGGTATCTCGAAATTTATACCCAGCAGCAACTTGTACTAATCTGTGATCATGCTCGAATTAGACGAAAGCCCACAAATTTGCAGCGAAGCTTCAATGCTGTGCTGATTAGAGAAGACTAAAAATGCCACAGTGCAAAAATTAGGCACCAAGAAATAATTTAGTGCTAACAGCCACAACATTGAGATGTTGACTGGCAGCAGCGTAGAGGCATTAGAACCTGAGTGGTTATGCGCTCATGTAATCATGCATTGGAGATGGAACAGAAGACTAGAACTCGGCTAACTCTTGCGAGAAAATGGCAATGAAAGACTCTCGAGCATTATTTACTGTCATTCTTAGCTTAATGAGGCAGCTACCCTCTGTTGTGATCAAGCTGACTCAGTGACACCTAATGGGCACGCAAAATTCAATCGAGTTTAGCCGACAACCTACCATATTCTTTTTCAAATCTAAGATATGGATGTGAAAAATTATTTACTACAGCCTTTTAAGCTTATTAATCATCCTCTACAATTCATGCACAGATATTGAATAAAGATAACGCCGATAGCAAATAAGGTTAACGAGCGATGCGAGATAATATGCGGTCACAGGAGGTGGCAACTAAACGAGGGGGCCCTTGAATGTTTTAATTTATTTTCGTTCGCTGATATAGTGAAAAGTAAGATTACGTCTTTTTTAACAAAATCTATTCTTTTGCTGCTCTGTACAATTAAACATGTCGAAAATACTTTTCAGTTGACATGTTCCGCAGAATGAGATGGGGCTAAATGGACGAGGCTATAAAAGTTTACCCGCATAACAAGAGAGGAGAGAGCAGATTATCCATGTCCTGTCCGACTCCCTGCATTCCACCGAAGATTGCATGATACCAGATGCAAAACCCAGCACTGTTTTATAATTCTATCTTGCGTGAAGATGTCTGATGCATGTGTTAATATTCACGCACCGTTGAAGCTGATATTGCATTGTGCTGCACTATGTGACTCCGTCTTTCTATCATTCTACACAATCGTGTGGTGTGAGTAGTCGCAGATGACAGGCAGAATTGCCATTTGGTAGCAATATTGTGTTCATCTCAGTCACTGTCACGGTCAATGCACAAAAACGTAGCCAATCCCATAATACCAATTTGTTTCATGGTCTGCATGCATCACGAGTAAGTATCATATGACACCATCTGATGTTCCATCTTTTGTTGAAGGGGTGATATCAATCATCCGAACAAATAAATTTAATATGGTCTTACTTCGATGCTACTAATAAGCAAAGTGGTTGGAGGAGTGAGAAGCAGCACAGGGTAAATAGCTTTGGTCGAGTGGTTGAAGGAAGCTGGAAAGAGTACAGTTAAACTGAGAGTGTATGTAATGGCAGAAGTGTGTAGCATGGGGTCTACCAGTAGGAGATCAAAACCGCTTACCATAACAACGACTCATTTATTACATATAGCTCACCTGCTATTCACTTACTCGCTTCTGTACTCGCACATTTTATGCCCGAATTTAGATTTGTGAATTCATGCAATCAGCATATATCCTCTAATGCTTTGGCAGAACTTTCTTTGTCGTGCAAGAGTAGCCGCGTCATTTGACAGCAAAGGGAAATTTGAACGTGCCTTAAATAGATTATAATCACTCGGTGTTTACCATTTTTGTCCTAAAACACCTAAACGGGATTTGTTTGCACAGACCGTTTTCTAGTCTGCGTTCAGATTCTTTGATCATGCATCATGCAATCGCACACAAAGTAGTCCATTTTGTCTTGTTATTGGACTAGCAGTCATAGCCATGCAGATGGCTGTCAAACATAATGCCATTAGCGATACTGCTTTATTTGCATTGATAGGTACTTCATATTAAGCTTATTCCTTGCAACTCAACAGCATGCCATCTCAGGTGCACTAAATATATAAAGCGCTTGAGACAACACCAGCTTCACGTCTACGAAAATCATTGCAGTAACATGGACTTTCTTTAAAGGCTAGTCATGTAGTAGGCTAAAATGCTATTGTGTTATGGTGAATGAGAATAGAGACGTCACATGATGCTACCAAGCAGCACTGTTTGCTACACCGTCAGAGCTTAAATGGCAACGACAGGAGTCATGTAGGGCTGATCGCTCAAGAGTAGCTCAATTTGGATCGAAAGTCGCAGTCAATTTAAGGTGAAACAGCGGAAACGGGTAACTGCACCCTTCTACTGAGACAATGAGCACCGTTGTGCTGTAGAGGCTTCAATACATAAGGCTTATAAGGAAAGCATAAAATCCACTACTTTATTCCTAAAGGATGTCGCATACAAAAAGGTATTTCTTCCTTCAGAATAGACACAGGCCAGATAGAAGCAAACGCATTTACTTAAAACAAATGCGATTCAGACAAAACAATTTGTTTCTAGCCATGAAATATTTCTCCCAATTCCGACAAACCTCCCTATGGGAGGCACTTAATCCAGTTAAAAGTCCTTATAGAACTCAAAAAGCGCTAATTTAAGAATAACATTATTCAAAACCTCAACTGAAGCAACAATCAACTTCAACTTCCTTCTTAACAGCTCTGACACAGAGTTAGCATCAGTGCAAACAATATGCAGAAAATCCGATGATGGCACGGTTATTTGTTTTTTTGTGAAATGAAATTTGGTTTGCAACAAAAACCATTTTATCCTCATTTGAGCCGTCACAGCTGTCTATGCTAATCTAATGCAGATAAAAGGTGTTGTTTGCGCTTCTGCTTTTCTGCCACCAAACATCCGTTGGACTGTGGTTAGGCAACGCATCAAACAACGAATCACAGACGAAATAGAGATTAGAGTTGATAACATCCAAACACACGCGCACATGTGGGCGACCCTTCGTACGTGAGTTCAAACTGGTGACTCACACACATACAGAGAGTGGTGAGCTTCGTCGTGCTCATTCGTTTCATCGCAGCAACAACTGACGAACCTGATGCTCGTCAGCATCTCGTGTGCATACCACACGCACTTAAACGATAGCAGAGAAAGGACAGTAAGTTGCACTATTTCGACTCATGTCTCACATAGCCAAGTGCATTCCGTCAATCCTCATCGATTAAATGCCGCTTCTAGGTAGGTTTCATCATCATTCCCTCATGGGTACACTAGATCTAGGACGACAAAGTATGCCCAAAGTTATGTGCAAAATAAGGCCTCGTGTTTCAGCAGACTCCTAAAGGAGGGCAAGTAAGTAATTCATGCGCAGTTCATGGAATTGGCAAGGATAGATTAGTTCCAACATAGTTCCATGCTTTCTCTTCCCACTTCCTCCTAGTCATTCCTCATCAATGCGAGTGCTTTCTCATTGCTAAGCATATCAAACGACGCTGTTTGACAGAGCCAAGCTCCTTGTTCTTCATCTTTTACTCAAATTAGGACTTCAAACTGTGGTGAAGGCAACAAGGTTATTGCTAAAAATGTAGCCTGTAGTACGAAAATAATGCCGTCAATTATCTTCCACAAGTCACTGATCCATTCCTTGGTTTAACACCACCAAATCAGAGTAGTTTTGAGCCTCCTATACTCAATCCAATTCAGAATTTGGGCCACTCTTAAAACTTTGAGGGTCCTCGCTCTCTGCTCTCATTCAGTCCTGCAGACAGTGCCAATCCGTCGTTGCTGGGACCAAGCAAATCTGCTGCCAGTATGGAATGGTTGAAAAGGGGGCGTGTCAATCTTTCCGTAAAACAATGCACAACCTCGGGCACCGGTCTCGTATTTGATTCCCCCGATTTCCACTCAGTGCCGAGTGCGCAAATGCATCAGACGGTCGAGGTAGATCAGACAGCTCTCAACGTCGAAACCAGGTTGCAGCTACTACGAAGGTTGGTAGTAACAGAAAAGCAGCTAATTTACGCAGCAGTGGTGATGATAGCAGTGCTTCTGTTTACACTTTCCTCCCTATATTCATTAGAAAAAAACGAAGTCGAAGTTTTGCATGGCTGAGGATTCTTCCGTTCACCCACACGCACTGATGCCACTAACTCTTCTCACCACCAATGAATGTGGCGTTCATTCCGATGCTGCTGCAAATGCTACCCATATAAAATCTTGTTTTTAACTCTCCACCACTATTACTGCTGCCACCAACTCCACTGCCTTCTCCTCATCCTCCAGCACTCCCATCTTGATCTCATTAACATATTCCACTGCACACACATCAAACCAGGCTGTGCATCACAGTCAATTGCGTTATCAAGCAAACCGTGCACAGAGTGGCACTACAGTCTCTGAAGCTGGTGATTCTGCCTACTCTATTCAACTCCTCGACAATCACCGCATCATCGTCATCTCTACCCACATGATCAACAACTAGTCTGGAATGCATGGTCAGCTAAAGCTTACGGAAATCGAGTCGTCACTCTGAGTATTCGCACCAGGAATTGATCTCAGCAGACAAAACTTCTACAATTGGCCTCCACCTTGGTAAGTCAGCACCCCTTACTTCCCTTTCCTTTCCTATGTGTGCTCTTTTGCACAAAGTGCTTCCATTTGTTAGGCAGATGGAAAAACCTTCCTCATCTCAGTCAGGGTTGTGTCATGTTGGCCGTGAGCTCCAAACACCTATATCTTCCTCCTCCTCATCCTCCTCCTGACCCCTCATCTCCTCTTGCTAGTATTTTGTTGTGCGTGTGATATCTGGTGTCTTTTTCTGTTGTTTAGTGAAATGCGCAACAAGTTCATGTCTCCTCTGGCCGGCCAATACACGTTGCCATCACATGAGGCGGAATATGACATGCCCGTGGAGTACCGCATCCACTACTGCATTGCCGACCATCTTTCCACTGACCCACCATCGCACAAACTGACCAATGGAATTCTCTTATTAGACATTCTACAACTTGTGTCGTAGAAAGTCTCAACTGGTTGCCTCCAAGGAGCTGTAAGTCCTTACTACCCAAAGTTATCCACTTCACTCAAATTACTGACCTGTCACCGCACCACCCTTTCCCTTCCATACCCTTTAAATAATGGAGTGTGGTGAGCGTAGGAGACTGGAGTCGGCAATCCCACTTGCTTCCTGTCTGCAGGTACAATCAGAACTGGTGTTACCACAGGAAGGGGATGCGATGACTCACTCGTGTGCCTGGCAGCGACGTGATTCGAGAAGGTGGTAGGGAGCAGAGCACGTACTACTGCTGGCATCAGCCGCACTTGATGAAGGTGATTTAATGACTTACCATCAGCTGCTCCGACCTGGACGGCACACGTGCCACCTACCATTTGTCCTCGCCCACACTTATCGTCAAAGTGCACTTCACATCTCCAAATCAGCACCGACAATAACCTACATAACAATCTACTGAAATGATGTACCGACGTCCTTATCTTCGCGTGCTGCTTTGTCCTCCACCCTTTCCCATCATTCTCGTCTTTAGCGTCATTTTATTTGCACATGCTTTCTACGAATAGCCTTGTCTCCCATTCTTCCTTATCTCTAGTTCATGCATGAGGTTAAACAGGAAGGGAAGCATCAATAAGATAACAAATTTTGTTTTTTTAAAAGCTTTTTTATTCGCATTAAAATCACAGTTAAATCAGAAAAGTACGAGGGAAAATATGCCTTTGAAAAGTGAGACCATGAGGAAAAACCTGTGTTCATTTCCCGACAATCCCAAAAGCTCCATGCAAGAGTTTTACAAAATGCAATGCAGTAAAATCAAGTGAGATACAATCCTCAGGCTCAAATCGTTCCTTTAAATTTCGAACCAACTCCCCCCTATAGGTGCACTATTCATAAATAAGTGCTGAATAATGTCGAGCGAAAAATCTACTTTCCGAATTCTTATTATGCAAGAACCTGATTAACTTTGACTGCTATTCAAAACTGCGCGACGGAAAAGAGGGTAGAACAAAGTTGCATTAGTCCCCTTCGAAATGAAGACACAAAGTTCAAGTTCTTGGCAGAAACGTTGACAAATGTCCTTAATGCTAAGTAGTCTTAGCAAATGACCTAATTGACTTCAAGAAACATTCAAAATCTTAGTGCTGGAAATGTCGTGCCACACGCCAATGGTAGATGTAACTAACTCGTAGTAATTTTCTCATCGCCAATTCCCACGATTACTAACAGAGGTGAAAAGGGACTTCTTCTCTACCACTATCCGTTTTACTGAATAAGGCAAACGCCTCTTCTAGAGCTCTAGAAAGAAGGGCAGCATTATGATGACTTAGTACTTGTGCCAAAATTTTGGTGCCCATCGCTGCTTGCTCTTCTTCAGGCCTCTCGGTTCTTTTAAGGTTATAGTAAGTCAACTTCACGGCCGGTAGAAATACTGAGAGACATTTTTAGAAGAGTAGAGCGTTGAATCAATTGACAGATAAAAAGTTTGTAATCCGTACCCAATTTCCTTAAAGAGCGGTTTTCGCTTAGCAAGGTGGTGGGTCAGCTAGACCAATGAACGCTGGCGGTAGTCAATATAGCTATTACTTGGCAGTATTATCGATAGTAGCTTTGACGCTGTTCTCGGGGACACCCTTTCGTAAAGCATTCATATTTCACTTCCACCGGTGTGCCTTACCGAGGTGTCCCTGCAAACCTAGTAGAGCCCATCAACGAAAGAACGAATTCCTCCTCGTATCATACAGGGGCTTCAAGATTAAAGGGCTGATTATTGCCTTCAACTCCCCACTTTGTCAGCATTCAACCGCTCACCCACCCGTATACCCGCTTTCGGTAGTCTAATTTTTCCTTCCTCAGATAGAGGCAGATACCTCGTAGTGGTAAAGGGAAGTTCCCTGATTCCCAAAAGGAGAATCATCCAGAAAAGAAATCAAAGATAGGACTTGTAAGTCCCTTCCTTCCCTTCACATGCACTATGATGGACGAGTGTCCGCCAAGGTGAGGTAGTGCAAAGACGAACTACAATTACCTCTAAGAGGCCACCAGATAACACGTGCCGCCAATCGAATCACATATACGCATTCCCTCACCGTCTATCATTCACCTTGCTTTCCAATTATCTTTGTTCCCAGCACTCAGTTCTTCATCAATGTCAAACGAGATCAGAATCTTAAAAAAACTGGGAGGCAAGTTATGCCACCACCTCCTCTATACCTCTTGCCTCATCTTTCTTATGTTAAACTAGTTTTCATTGTATCGGCATTACCATAACTAATATCCCATTACATTACTACGTATCAATGTCAAACTATTGATAGAGTCTTGGAGTGTGCCTTTTGATAGGAACTCATATTACGTCCACAAGTCGATTCCTGAATATTATGATTACACATGGTTAGGAAGGTAAGCAAGCCAAGAAATCCAGAAGTGTGTGAAAGAAAGAGGAGAATAACTAAGGAACGCAGTGCCACAGCACTATGCAGAGACATTCAACCATGACCTTTACCCATCCTCCCTTCCATCTCCCTTCTGTGAGCGTCCGTCTTTGCCTCTCACTCATTTCATCATTCGTCACGTATAGGTCGCTAGACATGTTACTTCCTATCCAACAAAAGAGAATAATGTAATGCAAACGCTCTTATTAACCGAGGCATAGAGTTAGCCTGTTAATGGTTCAAAATATGTCAATGGATCCGGCGTGACTGGCCTCGTAATACAGTGAATCAAGGACAAGTTACGCACTTCATACCCAAAAAACACAACCTCCTCTGCCCGTTTAGCTTTTCTCTGTTAAAACAGAGCCTTGTTCGAATGCAGTGAGGCTTATTAAGCTAAACACATGTGTTAAAGTAATATAGAGAGAATAGGGCATCGAATTTCTAATGACGAAAATCCTTGCAATCGTAGGTATAGGCTACACATTCCTTTGCTCTTTTTTAGCAGTTTAATTGCAGCCGCACTTAAACTGGCGATTCTTAAACAGAGGAATGGATAAAAGGGAACAATTAAAAGCAAACATCAGTACAAAATAAAAGAACCTCCGAATTTTCCTAGAACATCAAGCGATCTGGGAAATCAGGTGCATTATGTACAGTGGCGATTTGGTTGTACTTCTGGTTCATATTTTGAAAAGATTCTGTGATGTTTTTAAAGAAAAGCTACTAGAGGCAAAAGTAAGGGCATTCTGTGCTACTCCTTGAACACTACAACTGTTTGACCAAACACTTGTGGGCGGAGCATTTCTCAGTGGCCAAATTAGCGCTAAATTACCACTAACTGGACGGAATTCCCTTTATTGTTGCAACTCATAGTGCTCTCAAGGACGATTTTGAATTTGTAGTTGCATTGCATGAACTGCATAAACATTCAGTTTTAAACAATAAAAGGAATATAATAATTCTAGCTTAGCTTAAATAAAATCAACGATGAAATATTGGAGAGTCAAATGCAAAACGGGTCCCGATGGTACAAGTCAAAACAGGGCCTGAATTTCTGCAGTTGTGGTGCCTGCGTGTGCACAGAACACTCGGAGGTGCACATACTACACATACGGGCTGTTGTTTTGAACATTTGGGTGCTGGCAAATACGTTCAGAAGATGGAAGCAGAGTTTTGCAAAAAAGCTACCAAATTGACCGTCTTCGTTGCGCATTCAAGACAATCATTTCCACACATCAGATTATTGCCAAAACAAATAAGACTTGAACAAAAATGCTTTACAAGCTTCCGATGGCTCAGACAAAGCTGACCTCGTCACGTCCTGTCCTCCTGTACGAAACGGAGGCGTATCACATTTATGGGGTCAAAAATAATGCGGAACTTTCTCTGGTGCTATGCCCTCTTTCCGTCTAGGCCAGCTTCATCAGAGAAAGGTTAAAAATTTACCACAAGGCTTGACAATTTTATGCGACAAACTTGTGTCGTTAACCAACAGATTTTTGTGTAACTATTGATAAAAAGCAGCATAGAGAAGAGAAATAGCATGTTTTTTATAATGTAAATAGCTTTGTTCGAGAAGGCGCGACAAGCTTTGCAGTGGCTTCTAGTTTGATTAACTATTTATAATCTGCCTTTTCTTTATTGTCTTTTCGGAGAAATCTAGCAAAGAGAATAAACGATACACTTGGAACACACAGACGTACTCGTAGTTCATGGTTTCCAATAATTTATTGTGTCCTCGTAGGATAAATAATCCAGGACAATATGGAAGTCTTTGGCGCTTCTCTTAGACCATTATGGCACACTAGATAAATGGTTCCAATATAGGGTCCTTTCACCGTCATTTTATAGCCACAATTTCAGATCCATGAGTCTTGGAGAGCCGCGACTGATTAAAATGCGTATTTTTTTAGTCATAGATGATTTGATCTGTTGTTAAAAGTCAGAAAAAAAAAACAAAAAAAGACTTGACTTTTCTGGAGTAGATAACAACAAGCCCTCAAGGAAATGGCTGTACCACTTGAATTCTAACGTTTGGCACTGCAAAGCGATTTTTCAAATCCATAGAACTTTTTCACTACATTAAATTCGAAATAGTAATATCCCCAAGTACTCTGTCGGCTATTCCGGAGAATACATGAATGTAACGTTAGTGGAATCTGCCGCTATATCTTGCATGGATCACACTCAACCCACATGAACAAATGCCTCTGCGTGACTAAGGAATGGCATGCTTATTCAAATGCATAAGTCTTCTAAAGCCATTAAAAGCAAATACCTATATTTTGATGAAAGCAATCTTAGGGCGATTAGGCGGTAAAGTGATGTGCGAATCCCAGTTACTCATTTTGCTCGAAACCAACTCGGAATATTAAAACCCCTAGGACAAATTTTGCGCGGCAACGTTTAAGCCATTCAAAGGCCGCGCATGAGGAAGATCTGATCATCATTTGCTGGAAGCATAAAAGACCTATTGCGCAATAACTTCCTAAGGCAAGACCTGCCGCCACATTAAACAGGTGTCTATTTAGAGTATGATTGACAACAGTAGTGATAGTAATGCTGTTGCAAGTTACCAACATAGGTAAAAATAACAGATTCTTGCGTTTATGCTTTGCATTCCTTTCCGTGACCAACAAAGATTTAGGCAGGTGTTAGGGCTACTTGGCTTTTGACGAGGCGAAGTTTAGTAGCCAATATGCTAACATCGAGGTGAGGTCAACCGAATCCATCTCCTGAAGTCGTGGATCATTTATACCTTGGCATCACTGCCATGCAATACATCCACGGTAGCGTCTGTTGATGATGGTGAGTTTCTTTGGCGCATACTCATTAGGCCCTACTAATACTTATATCCCTGAACATTTATTTGCCTAACTTTTTAATTTACCTTTTCCGTCTAATGTTACTTGTGATTGCAAACTCTCATCACAATTCAGACGCAAGACAGCTCACCGTGTGATATCATCGATATTTCCCTTGAATTTGCATTAAAAACATGCCAGCCAAACAATGTCCGAGACTCAGTGATAATCACTAAAAAGAATCAAAATTGGTAGAGATGGCGACCCAACGCGTGCATGATTGCATCAAGGTTGCATTTAATACCAATGATGGATTTTCCTAAAATGTTATAAAATTCCGCTGAAAAGGAATTCAGTTAAGGGATTCCCTAAGAATACTTAACCACCAGGTATGAAGCAGAAGCAATCAACACATTGCATGGCTCATTCGTGAAGTTGGAGGACTGGGATTGTGCTATGTAACTCTTGCTTTTGGAACAGCCACGACAGATACTAGTGTGCGACTCCTTGTGCAAAGTGCTTTTAGGGTGGGCAACGAGATCCAGCTATTAATTACACCCAACCTCTCTTTCGTTAATGAGGTCAGTCCATCGTCCGCAATGCAAAGCTGGATGACTTGCGAGAGAATCTAACAGAATTCGGCATTCGTCAATTCCTTGCTTCTGCAGCCCGTAGGAAAGCAATGAAGTTTCCAAAGTTCTACAAAATTCTACAAAACAATCTTTTTTACTCGACCCACCTCTCTCCTAATGCTGCGCGCCTTTGAAAAGTGGAACGAAAACAAACGCTTTATTATGTGTTCTAGGCGCTTCCGAAAGGCACCATCACCGACTCACATGTCGAATCTGGTAACAACTGCTCCTTCAAACATGCCGCAAACGACTGCGCAATTTAGCATGAAGTTTAAAGCAATGTCAGGACATTCTTATCTCCAACTGCTAAAGTGACTCCTAACTGCTTAGTTTTGTACGAAATGCCGAACCAGCACCGTTCTCGTCTCTCACCATTGCTTTAAGTTTAAACCAGTGAAACTCGGTAATCCGGAATAGAAAATGAGAACTAGGATTGACACTGTCGCCTAGGCACTACAATGGAACGCTGCTGACAATGGCGGCTGGTGCCACCTTAAAAACTATTTAAAAATCAGTACAAAGGCGTCTTGTCCTGTGAGTGTTATTTCACGTGTCAAGCGCTCTGACCTCCTTCGACTAGTGGTTAGTGATGAATGTCCATACATCAGCATTATTTCAAGAGCATAACGTGGGTGATTTCCGTGGAGTCAGACCTAGGGAGTAGAAAAACGAGTTTGCTCGCCATGAGGCCATTTCCAATGATATCTGCACTTAGTGTCTGTTTAAGTTTGCGAATCCAAAAAGATGTACCAAACCGGGTTATTGTCAGCGTTTGAAGAAGTAGGCTTCCATTTTGTGGGTTTTTTTTACCTCAAATCCGCTTAAAGCTGACAAAGTAGCATGCACTAGCCGGTCTCCGTCTGCCCGATGATGTTGCTCTGTAGGGCTATTCTGGCAGGTCGTTTAGAATTCCAATGTGTAAGTTAATGTTATGCTGACGAGGCAATTACTTGCCAATCGACTTCCACTTCGATTTGTTATCCCTACTTACAGTTCCGCATAGTTTCTTTTATGTGTTTACCTTCTAGACTGTACGAAGGAGAGAAGGACAAATGTTGGCTCCATTGGCCACGCGAGCAAGGCAGCGCGGAGAGTGATGGCGAAAGTGATGGTCTAAATAGCGAGTTGCGCTCCGCCACCTACGACAAACCGAGGTCGCACTGCTGAGCATCAAGACTGGCCTCTGCTATATCCGTCATGTCCTTGTTGTGCACAATAAGGCAGGCGCCAAGAGATAACTGTATGACTAGCTCACTACCATCACTTGGCGATTTCTACCTCCGCCGATCTATACACTGACCAGTGCTTTTATCTGGCCCACTAAAAAATGAACTCGCAAAAACGCAATCATCACCTTTGACAGCGATATAAACGACTAATTTTGATGCATTGTAGACTGTGAGAAATTGCGCGCCCAGAAAAGTTATTCAACTCTTGATGGCAAGATAATTGATTTAAAGGAACCCCTTAAATGACGACTCGCACATTTTACGACGAAATACTGGAATGATCTTAAGGCTTTGAATAGGTGATCCGCTGGCCCCTTCCCCTGCCACCATGAGTCCACGCTGTCAATGCACCATCAATAGGAAGGCTTAGTAGTTCTAGCTTGTTTATTGATGTGATAGACTGCATCGTTCTCATGAACCACATTGTTTCCAATGTTTCTACACCGGATCTAGAAGAACAGCACATTCATTGCAATCGACATGCTCTCATGGCATATCCAGTGTGCAATGGGATGGAGGATGGGACGAGTGTGAGCAGTGCAAAAGCAGAAGATGATGGTGCGTCCTGACAGGAATCTGTCTATAAAAACTGTTAGGTTCAAGAGAGGCTATTCAGCTGCACAACTGCACTACTCTCAATAAGACATCTGTGCAGTGGACTATCCTTTGGCTACGATCGCAACGGTTGAAAGCTCCCCAACAGGACGCAAGTTGTCTGCCCATCTCGCTCTTGAATTCTTCCGGATGCGAGAAGCTGTTTCCAGCAGCAAACTTTTACGTCAGCAGCGAACAGGCATGCAGCCGCATCAGCTTTATGTTAAAGCGTACGTTCGCGCGTTTGCAAAGCTATGCATCCTGTTCTGTGAACATGCGCTCTCGTGAAGTTGGCGCCACATTTGTTGGCAATAGACGATTTTGAGCAGTTGTAGTGCTTAACAGTCCACAATGCCAAATGATTTCTGGTGTGTCTACTGCTATAAAGAGGTTACTAAAACATCGTTTTCAGTGCTTTGGCTTTTTAGTTAAAATGCATCTTTATTTATGATTTCCACAGCTACTGCGTCCAAAATCCAACGGGCAAAGCCGGTGAGATTGTGACGCTTTGAGTGATGACATTACTTCCCTATGACGGGATTTCCTTGCGACAGTGTTTGAGGAGGGAACAGCTCAAGAGCTAATCATGGTGAAAGGCGATTTATACTATGGGCAAGACTTGTGCATTATGCTTTAAATTGGTAATAGCAATTCACATAGCTTCCATTTTTATCGTCTGGCGAAGTGAGATGAATGAATACATGTAGGTTGCAGGGGCGATTCTCAAGGGAAAAGGAGTCGTGATACTAAAGAAGTATGTGCGCAGGCGATGCAGAATATGACTGAGGCGAGTAATGGGTCTCTTTAAGTGGAGCCGTTTATTGTTCAGCCTCTTCTAAAGCCCTCCATTTATATTTAAAACAATGCGTAAATGCCAAACACGCCACTTGAAAGCGAAAAACTGCAACTGAAAGGTTAAATGAAATGGTTTTTGGTATAGCAATTTATTTGCTGTAAAGCTGGCTCAATCTCGCCATCTTTAAATAGGATTTCCCATGTATTTTCCACTCCCTCGTATGGCATACTTGGAGCTCAAAAACAAGTCCCTAGCTCTGTACTTCTGTTCGTCCTCGCAAGCATTCAAATGTCTGATCAGATCGAAATATTTCATTGCTTCCGCCCATCACCTTGCACGTAAATCGGTTTTGTTTGTGTATTCGCAATCCTTAAATATCTTTGAAGGTTGAGTAAAGGGTCGGCCTTCATGATTTGCGACTTTGTGCACGTGCTTCGTTCCCAGCAATCCGTGCTGACAAATTTAGCAATCGATGATAATTGTTGCGACCCTTTTGGCGTTTTGCGTTATCGTGAGTACTGCCCTTGCTACTTTTGTCAAGCACTCCACCATGGCCCAAATTTCTTTAGGAGATGGAGCAGAACTCATTGCATCAATATTGACGCATTCTCCCTGGATCCCTGTGGGCATGCGTTGGTGCCATGCAGTCGTTACAGCAAATGGCGTAGGTTTGCCAGAAATCATGCAATTTAAGAACGTGTGGAGGCCATCAATGTCGCTTTTCGAATTCCTAGAAAATTCGATCTATTTACATGCGCCATCGATACTGAGGCCACTAAGTGATCCGGACAACCACCACATTCTCGGTGACATGTAGTCTAGTCCATTGGCAATAGTTCTGACAGCTGCTGCCAATTCCAGCACACAATGCCAATGCATTGGCAGTGGATTCTGCACCAGTTCTCTGCCTACTTTTCAACCATGCTAAGTGGACTCACTCTAGACCATGCTATTCACCAAAGCATAACGTATTTTAGCTGTAACTGGTCTGTATGACAGAGCTTCCGCATTTCTCTGCCTATTGCCTATTATATACTGTGCTCTATCGAGAACTCGAATCGCCACAGCTGGTCTAAACATGGAACTTCCCTAAAAGCTTTAGGATGTGTGCACTTAGCATCCTACTTACGTTATTTGAGTAGACTGCTTCCACTAGTAAAGTAGTGCGAGGACAGAGGGTATTGGCCAAACTCGGGGCCGGGAATAAGGATCCCTTCCAAAGGCCCGCAAGAATGGAAAGTTACAAGTCCATTTGCATTGGTGAGAATGTACAAAGTTATAGCTAGCCTTATTTTCAATTGCTCATTACATATGCAATCATTTGGAAAAGAAAATAACAACAAATTTGAAATGACAGTGGAAAGTCACCAATTGTGCTAATAGGAGGGCGATCTATAGGCAAACTGAATGCACACAAAGAGCCTACACTCGCGATTGAATGTGAAATACTTGAACAGCAGAAGGGGTCAAATGGGATGGGATCAACGGCTCTACTTTGGCATTGCACATTCGCGATGTTCGCCTATCTTCCTACTAGCTAAATTCACCTTAAATTCACCTTGTAATCACTCTTTGAAGTTGGTTTATTTAACGTTTCCTTTGTTGCGAATGTGCAGAACACTGCTTTATGGACACTTGAACTCATTTACCAACAGCTTACTTCAGCACTTGAAATGTCTGACACCAGAATGGCTTAATAGTGGTACACAAACTGGCTCATTCTTAATTACACCAGCCGCTATTGACAAAAGGTCATCGGTCAATACGAGACGGTCATGTAACAATGGCCCAGCGAAGGGAAGAGAAGTTTGGTGCGATGAAAGACAGTGGGGTCGACACAATTGCAGGTGCACCTTGGGGAAGAGTATGTTTGTCTACTTGTAATGTGAGGTGCGGTTGCGACAGTGACGATGGCGCCTTTGCCCTCGATGCTTCAATCGCGTTCTCCTTTTCTCATGAGGCAAATTTTTCCTTTCCCATCCACTTCTCTTGCGGAGTCTGAGACACCATCTCAAGCACTATTGAACTTTTAGGGGTAATACTATCCTTGCTACGCATTTTTCTCGTTACATCGTCCTTCTTTTGCATCAGACGGACTCCGTCTTGTTCCTTTGCTTATTCCATCACTTTGTTTCATGCACGTCCCCACAAATCTTACCATGCACTGTAAATGAATGAGTTGCTATGGCTGTCGCTCAAATAGGGGAAGTGTTAGCCTTGAGGAGAAATAAGACTGCAGTCACTTCTCTTGCCAATATACAAAAGAGTTGAGAGGCTCCCAGCCCAGTTCTGTTGAAGGCATAAGGCTCTAGCATGATTGCTTTTAAAGTAAACATTGCCACTGCAAACCTTCCGTTATCTTCGCATATTAATATTAATAATTTTGACCTACGACATCTGAGTGGTGTTCGTAGGAGGTATAAAATCTCGTGCCAGCTCTTGATCACACTGCGTGACATCTTGATGCTCGTGGGTTGGGGTCGAGCACATCAACCAAATGATAAGAAATAATAGAAATAAAGCGGGTAGTCATTTAGTCGCAAGTAAGCTTGCCATCCTAGCGATCGAAATCATGCAGGGCGTTATTACGCCAAATTCAAAAATTTGCCTTTTATCTGTCCTCCGTTTCCCAAGTATGGGAGGCTACAACAGCATAAAATGTAAAGGCTCTCTTGAATACATGTTGCAGTCGCAAACACTTTGGCATCACAAGTCACTTCTAACTTTTGATGTTCGCAAATTTGAGAAGCTTCAAAAAATGTCTCGCTGCTCCCTAAGTCGCTACTGTAGCATGTGTAGCTCAGTCATGCCAAATCACAACCAAAGAAAACTATGTTCGGTTAGCCAACAAACAGCATTACACTAGACCATGCGACGTCCTGCAAGCAGCACGTGACACTAATTGATTCTACACGTGTCAAGGACAGAAGAAAAATCTATCACAATAAGGTAAGACGTGCTACAGGCAGCAGAGCTCAACCTATCATCCTCAACACCCTTCTCTGCTTCGGTCCATGCTAGCATTCTCCCAACCCTTCTCCGATAAATTTCAATAAATTATTGCACAAAGGACGGTTAAAAGTCATAGAAATTAAAGATAAGTCATGGCAGCACCTCCCTTGCTCCTATGTTTACGAGTCATGTCAACCATTAACTAAGGTAATAGCAGCCTTTGAATTGGACCTTTCAAGAGATGCCAGCGCATCCGCGGAAAGGACACGAGCTTCATGGTCATTCTTGAATGTATTTGTTTCGGTAAATGTCTGCAGCATGCTCGCAGCCTATGCTTGAGCAGAGAAGCAGATGTATTAAATTAAGCCCACACACTCTGCACAGTCATCAGAGCTGGAAGTCATCTTATTACTAGAAATTATCGTCTTTTTCTTTTGCCTCTTCATCCTTTCACACCCTTCATTATCTTTTGGCAAAACAGTTATTTTTCTTCGTCTACCCTGGAGAGGGTGAGTCGCCTCCACTCTCCGCCCAATTGAGGGCAAACAATGATGCAGGCATAGAACCAGTGGCGTGAACAAACAGCCCACACTTGCTGGTTGTATTGTCATATTTAGGGGTGTGCCGTCAACTTTTTTCTCATGTATACCTCCACCATCTTCACGCTTCTTCACGAGTCATGATACAAACGCGCATTCGGCAGCAGAGGGAGTAGATCACTGTTGTTGGCCTGGCATGGACTGCTGATTGTAAAGCCGCTGCATTAAGCAAGGGTAAAGCAGACTAGAGTAGGCTAGTACTACCAGTTCGCTCCAGCACTCCGACTTAATGGCTGCTTCCGTCTCCCGTTATTCCACTACTATTTGTTTTATTTCGTTTTGCATAAATTAGATAGCAGTGCAAAGTAAAAGAATTAAATGACATTTTAAAACGGTAAAGATGGTGGCACTCTTGTTCTGCCTTCCTCCTTCCTAGGTTATTTCTGTAGGTGGTCAATCTTCTTTTAATGCGTTCATGCCCAACCATATCTTAGTAATCTACTTTACCTAACAGAAGAGCCGTAGGCAGGTGTAATCCTGTGCAACTATCGCCCTTCACTTCAGTTCAGTAAGACTACAAATCATTCCTACCACTCCAATTCCTACTTGCTTCTCCCACCTCTACATTTTCCAGTGTCAAATTTACTTCTACCTCACTTCCTTCTTCTCCACGTCGTTTCTCGCCAAAATCAGCACAGTGAGTTGCTACTGCCTTTTATCGTCCTTATCCAATACCCATCAGTCACTCAAACTAGTGCCTCTCGGCCTTGGCATTTAATGAATTTGTAGCATGGATTAAACTAAATGCAAGTTGCAATGCACCGCAATCACTAATAGCCGAATGCTTTCCTTTTCTGCATTTTGTCTCCTACCATGCCAATGTAAACGTTCCCCTTTTCTTTCCACCAATTTAGCTCATTTCAGAAACCATTTTTAGCCGCACCTTTTATTCTTATCACTAGGGTGAATGCAAGCACACCTATCCACCTCAAAGTCAGACTTGTGATGAATCCTGACTTACGCTTGTCGTACTGCCAAGCTCTACCCTTTATTGTTTTAGACGGTGCATATGCATGACCTTTAAAGAAAGTGATAAGAAATAGCACAACCCTGCTAGTCGATAACTTAAAGCATGCCTCGTGTGCTCGCCTGCTTATGTGTGACTGTCTGCAAGTGCAAACTGTAGTCCTTTTCTCTTTTTGCCTGTCTCAATGTCCAGTTTAATCAGTTGCCTCCTGGGCGGTCAAATCGAGTGCCGAATCGCAGATGTGGGTAGGGTCGCATACCCTCCTCACCATTCGTTAGTGGATAATAAAACTTCTCTGCATGTTATTGTAAATTCGAATAAGTGGCAAAATGTGCGCTTTTGTTGATCACCTCCTACAATCCACATCATTCTGGTTGACTAGATAACCATCTCACCTTCGTGACTAGTGAGAACTTGCTTGTTGGTTGTCTGGTTAAATAATTAAGTTAGCAGAGCAAGTCATTGGTGTTTACTGCTGGTTATCTACTCTTTCATTGCTTTTACATTCTCACCAAGACGCCGCTTATATTTGGCCCCTTATCCGTCCTCTTTACTTGCAGATCGACTAAAGGGCAAAATGGCAGGCAAGGAATGAAGAAAATAATGCAGGAGGCAGCAGTCATAAAACCGTCAGAGCCCCACTATTCATCACACAAATTCAATTAGAAATGGGCATCGAATTGCTTTGTATTTGGAAGAGGGTGTGAAGAAAATCTTGCGCACCACAGCCAATCCATAATTGGCACTCTGCATGCTCTTCTATCCGTGTTAAATGGGCTCGCTCAGGACTATGCCATCCATCAAAACGTCACGGGTATCAGCCGCAAATCGCTTGCAAGACAGAGCTTTTGCGTTGCCATATCCATTCCCTATCCTGTGCTGCACTGTTTCGAGCAACCAAATTTCTGCGCTCCCCCGTACTAGTGTTCTGCCAAACATCCCACATTCCTCATTAAATTCAACTATGCACTTCCTTCTTGTCAGGCGATGTATGGTGCGTTTAACTATTGCAACGATGGTAACCACCTTACATTGTGGTGCAATTTTACACATTTTTTGTTAAGTACAGTGCTTGCATAGAAGATGGCGCGTTTACATTTTGCCTTGCTCCCTTCTAAGAGTGATGGCTACGACCACATTACTAGCGTGAGTACACAGTGTAGGCAGTAGGGTACTTATGTTCCAAGTTACATAATGTTTGAGAAGGTGTGGATTGGGTTCTCTGAGCACTTCATCATGCCCAATCTTACTTGTGCGAATCCATATCATTACCTGCTTTTCTGTCAGTCTGTTTGATATGATGCAACCCTAATAGCATTTTAGACGTCAACCTGCCAGACCTTAAATTAATGCGCGTACTCATCATCTATGTTCCATGCGACTCTTGACAACCGAAATTTCGTCTCAAGACAGTATGCTCAAAGACGTTGACCCACTGATGCGGACAATGTAACTCTAGTGAGAGGTTGCAGTTTCGCTCTCGATACCATCGAGCGAAATCGCGCAAGGTTTATAGGCTATATCAACGACTGCGATTTGCATAAAATGTTAAAAGGAGACCGATGCATCGCAGAGTCTAAATGGCTTTGTCTGGTAATTAATGTAGCCCGTTCAATACAAAATGCACCATCCGTATGTCCGCTTTCACATGCCAGCGCCTTAATATTAAATTAAGGGCGGTAAGCAAATTTGACCCACCCAGGTAGTGCAACGATGCGCATTTGTGGACAATAGAAAGCAATTTTCTTCGACACCGCTCTCAGTTTCCTATGGTCTATTCATGGGCGTAGGGACATTGTTTGTCACCCTTCAGCTAGCATTCGTTTCGGGTATTATCAGCTCCGCCATGAGGAAAAAGTAGTTTTCATTAGCTTATTAACCAATGACCCCCATAATTCAGCTTTGCCATTTCCATTTTAACCACACGGACAAATAGCATTTGATTTTCACAACTTGTGTCTCTTAGGAGAGACCTACCAAAGTGCCCTAACTTTAGGTGTCTACACCATTTGTCCGCAGTTCTGCCTCAGTGATTCTGTGCATTAACTTGAAAAGTCTGTTGTAAATCTAAAGGCTGAGGTTTTAGGACAAATACGCTCTACAATTGACATGAGCTGTCAAGTGAGTTTGGTCATCATTATTATCTCCTAAGCTGACGTTTACTATGACAATCGAAAGACTAAATGTGTCCTGGTGACTGGTGCCTTGTATTGCTTCAATCTGTCCACTTCTCCATAGTCTTGCCCACTCCAAACTTCAGTGTATGGCCGCCTAGCCTAGTACAGATTCAACGACGGTAAAAGCATCTCAAGGATTTTGCTTTTTAAAGCGATTGCAATTCCAAAACTTTTCTCTCCTTGCATTCATCATACTTCTTCCCCTTCTACTACCTATATAATTCTGGGACTGTACGATGCAAGCGTCAGAGGTTGACATCCGAGCAATTCGATAGAGGGACATCAAAATCAAGGTGTGGCTAATTTTTACGACTCTAGCCTCACAGCCTTTCTGTCTAAAGACTTTAAGAACGCGGCTTCCATTTTATAATCGCTACATCAGCGTACAGGTAAGGCGGCCTTTGTTTCGATTTATTGTGCTTGAAGCCGATTTGCCTTTGCTAAGGGCATTTAAACATAACCATTCGGTTTACTGGCTTTATTCTCCACAACAAGGCAAGCTGCACCCTTTTGATGATAATATATAGAGCAGTCACTTCTGCCGTAGGATGGGCACAACTGATGCCTCTGTAGTTACCTTCTCTACTCCTTTTTGCCATTGCATTTGCAGAGGGTCTGAGGTTGGTTCTGTTGCTGGTGCTCTGATTAAGGCAGCTATTGATTATGAAGCAAAAGCGAATTCCGGCAAAAAGCAGTTTTTACGAAATGGCATTTCTTGTTGCGTCAATAGTGGGCTGACTGCCTCCTGCTTCTTTTGGCATAAGAGGATGGATAAAGGAGCTATTGCTGCATCAGGCAACACACACTACATGGGTGTCGCGTGCCTTTGCGCATGATCTATTTAACTGGTTGTACGAGTTTCGCTTTTATTGAACGTATCAAATCCAAGAGCGAACCCGCATTAATGAAAAAAATAAAACCATTAAACCAGAAATAGATAGGTTCTGACGCAGATGAGACGCGTTACCAACAGAGTCGAATGCAATCGAAAAGTTCTTTTAGCACTCAAAATTTGATTATTTAATATCTACATTACCCAAAATCGTAACTGAGGTAAACTTTAAATTCTGCCTTTTCCGACTGAACTCAAAAGATTTTTAACACGTGCTGATCATCAGTTCTTACTAACACTTGCCAAGTCAGGCTCCGTCTTTACCTTTTCCTATTAATCACCACAATTAACTTCGCATCAATGACGAGCAGAAATGTCCTTCCTCCTTTGGCCTCTTGAACATCTTAGTTTTCATTGAATGATTCTGCGAATTTGACCATTCGAACGACATAGAGTTGC